>APFE030292818.1:4471-70326 GCA_000404065.3 Pinus taeda | reverse complement strand
TCTTTATAGATGTGAGTGGTATGCTTCCCGGTTGCCATAGTTTTGCTTTCCATTTTTCTTGCTAACCTGAATGCCTTCTCTAATGAATCAGGTTCCCAAAGGCAAACATCATGTTGGATATTATCCTTTAAAGACCCTATGAACACATCAATCCTATGCTCCTCTGGAATATCCTTTACCCTTATGTTCAATTTTTGGAAATCCTCAATGTGCTCCATTATTGAACCATTTTGTTTGAGACTTATCAATTGGCTAAAAAAAGTGTTGCTTTTTGTATCCTCATGTGCTATCAATTATTTTGTAAAAATTGGCCAAGTGATAATTTTTTTACGAGAGCAAAGCCATTGATACCATACAAACTGATTTGGTTCCAAATATAAAGTTTCCATACGTACCTTTTGTGTGTTTTGCACATTATTGAGATAAAAAAATTGCTCCATCTGTAATATCCATGTTGCCGGATCCTTTCCATTAAACTTCCTCATATCAATTTTTGGAATATGGTGGGTCTTCGATCCAACATTAAAGTCTATGAATCATGATTAACATTTCTTTTGTTGTCATCACGAGTTTCCTTTACTACCCTTTCACCCTTAGTGATCCTTTCTTGTATCAACTTATTCATATTTATCTTCAATTCTTCCATGTTTGTCTTCAAATCTATCTTCAAATCATCCATCTTAGCTTCCACGTCATTCATCTTAGCTTCTACACTTGTCTTTAAACAATCCATCTTAGATTCTATTCCTTTTCATGCAAGTGACACTTGTTGCACTTAGTCTCGTAATTTTGATATATCATGTTGCATTTCTTCCTCTTCTTCATGAGTCATCCTAGAGATTTCAGGTCGCCTACTAGATGTTTCCATTTTCTTTCTGCGGGCCATCAATTACTGATAATAATGCTTCACTATGCCCTTTGAATTCCTTCAAAATACTTTTTCAAACCAAGCTTAAGCAAACATTTAAAAAAAAATATACACACCTTTTTTCACTTTGTAGGAGCTCGATATTGCCTCTGATGTATCTCTATAATTTCAGATCATCCAGTTCTAAAATTGCAATCTGCAGTAGCCCTCTGTGTCTTATTTCCAATGCCACCAGTCTGACCCCAATTGAATTCTCCAATGAAGAGTTATGCCAAATCTCCAACAGTGACCTGATTATAGATTAATTCAGTAGAGCGAACTTGTGCGATGTGCCATGTGTCCCTGTTTTGACCTTTGGCTCTAAAAAATATATACAAGAAACTACCATCTATCCTATTTCTATACCTTCTTACGAAATTTCAATCTGATGCTCAGAGAGAAAGTTATGACCTGTTTTGAATGTAATTCAAGATTCTGCAAAAGGACCAACTTCCTTAGTTCATATCTCCGAAAATATAGTGCAAAAAGCTCTAAAATTTGGACCTAAGATTCAATGTGATGTATTCACAAATGGGTTTTTGTTTTAGCTTCTGAAACGTCACAGAGAAAAAGATATAGCGAAAATTCCACGATGACCTGTTTGGAGTAGCAAAACCCTAGAATCCAAAGCTCTGATACCAAATGTTATGAAACCAGCTCAAGAAAAGATAGAAAAGATAGATCAACGCCTTAGAATTTAGCCTCTTCTAGGGGGAAACCTCCTTTACATTACATAAATGAACAATTCTTGGATGATTCCAAATGATAAAACCTCCTTTCTATATATAGGAGTCTAAGGAGTCACAATATAACCCAGCAACAACACCAGCAACAACAGAGGGCAGCAAACCTACAATTAACAAAGGCAACAAGACGGTTGTCGACAGCGTAGAGGTAGAGCAAAGCTACAAGCTCAAAGCAGATCCACTTGTGTTAAGAGAAGCTTTGGAGATTGAGGCAAAGAGGTGACAGCATGAAAAAAGGATTGGCAAAGATAGAGGGAGAAGCTAAAGCTGGAGGAGGCAGAAAAGGAGTTGCACGAGTTGAAGCAACAACTCAGGGAAGAACGAGATCTGCATAGAAGAGAGAAGGAAGCGTAGCATGAATAGGAATAGCAGGAGGCGCAACATGCACATATTGATGAAAATGCACCCATACAGGTTATTTATTCATCCAAGCAGTTGGCACATAGAAGACAAGGTGAGAAATCACAGGAGTAGGACTTTTCTCGAGAGATTGAACAAATGTCGGAACATATGGACATGGATATGGTTTGGCTAGAGTTAGATCGGGACATTGACCTCATGCCTCAGAACCAAGATGTTACTCCACCGGCTTCTCCAGATCTAGGAGTAGAGAAAGTCCCAAGCAATCAAGGAGACACTAAAATTCTTGAGGACAATTCAAAAGAAATGTGCACAAAATATCCTTCAACGAGTCACAACACAGAGTTGTGCAGTCAAGTAGAGTGCCCACTTTGGATGTTCGTGTATCTTCTATGCAATTTGAAGAATGAGTGATTTTGTTTGATGTGCATAGACATCTAGTTGCATTGGCTAATGCTATCAAATCATATGCCGAAGCCACCAAATCAAGTGTTATATTCTTGATAGTTGAGCATGAGTGCATGGCTAAGGAGTTACGAGTGGCCAAGCAGGGAGAAGAACAAGCTACAACATTCACCAGAGCAGAGTTGAAGAAAGAAATACTTGATGAATCATCTCTCAAGATAGTCATGTAGAAGTTGTACTTCAGGTTTGTCACCATGCATAAGTCATTTTTCCATCTTAACAGTTGGTAGCAGCACTGTGCTAGGAGAGCATGCATCTTGTCAGACATACATATATCTATGGATCAGATGTAGATATGGACAATGATGTACAAGGGAACCCCTTTGTGCTGGCCACCAAAGATGAAGCCAAAGGCAGTGGAGTTGAAGGCATGCATCCAGATTTAGATCTAGAACTATGGGGAACTCCCACATCTCAGGACCATGGATTTCATTGTGCACACGCATCCAATCCCATCCATTGACACACACACTGAGGAGAAAGAAAAAAAACAATTCCGACTGAAGCTGGACATGTGCTTTGATCAATTGATGCACATAGCCACCCGCGCAGACTTGTAGATGATCGCATGCACTACGCATCAGTATGTCGTTGGTCTAGCTACACTCAAGACCATGATGCACATGCATCTGAAAAGTTGTATAGAGGTGTCAAATCAGTGTACCTGAATGCAATGGAGGCAAGAGTTCACTTTCATAAGGATGTCACCACAGAGTACACGAACACCATAACAGACTACCAAGCTTGGCATCAGTTCACCATCATCAATCATTGTGAGGATGTCAAAGAGTTAGTATTTCCGTAGCTGTCTGAGTCTTATTGATGTCTTTCATGTCTTACTCAAGCCAATTTTTGTCTCACATGGGTACATGTACAAATTGTATTATAAACATGTTGTAAAGTGAAAAACCAAGTGTCAATAGTAGAATGTAAACATTCATGTGTAAGTTGAAGAGTCATGAGGGTAGGTGAAGAGTCACAAAGGGGGAATGTTAAGGGTCACCCCACCCTTTGTTATTTATAGAACCTCATAACTCATTGTACATGCTTTTGGGAGCCAAGCTTCCTATAGGTATAACTTAGGGAAATCTTGGAGTGTACTGTAACAAGCCTTGGCTTCTCCACACTACATAGCTAGTACATCTCTTTAGAGGAGCAGATGAAAGTGAATGTAATGTTTTTCTATCGGGGCTAGTGGTTTTCATGGTTGTATGTATGATTGGATCTTTCACTCTTTCAAGATAATAGAGCGAACATGTTTCATGCATATATTTTTATTGTATTTCAGCTATCCAGGTTACTCTAATGATATATGTAGTTGGAATTTACGCATGTATGAATGGAATATTTTGTATGTGCTATATGAATCTTATCAAAGCATTTTGTTGGTATAATCCATCACTTTGGATCATCGGCTATCCTGTTTTCCATCTCGTGGTGTCTTTCTGCTCATGTGTTACCTTTCAAGCTATGTGCTATCACAGGCTTCTAAGGGGCACGCTCCTCTCCCCTTTCATGTGTTAGAGCCTTTCATGCACCTTCCTTGACTTACTGCAAGGTCACACCCTTGCTTCCAACAAGTACATCTTACTTACCTTTGCATGCAACCACATTCAAGGTGATACCGTACTACCCACTGTTGGGACTCCTACTCCAAACGGGTTGAGGTCTAGTTGGGAATTCTTACCGAGGAGATCCCCTAACATGTTGACAGGTCCAACACCGTCAATAGGTCACTACATAATCATATATTCTTGTAGCAAACTCTTAGGTAATATATTTTAACAAATTACTCATTCACAAACATGTAAAGTTTACAAAGTTAAGAAAAATACCTTAAAATTTAATTCCAATGTATAATACTAGGATAGTATATTGGTGAAAAAATATGAAGTGGTAATGAGGTAAAGAGAATGGAAAAATAGGGATTGATGAAGCAAAATTTAGGGAAATATGGTAACAAAAATGGTGAATTTTAGAGTCCAATAAGAGCTATTAAAATAATATGCTTTATTGAGCATCCATATTTCCTCTCTCATTGTCTAGTTGCCCCCATGGTGTTCCTAAGTAGTTATCACCCTTTAGTGCACCTATTAATTACTTCATTAATTATATTATTAATTAAAATATAATGAAATGACACTTTACTTGCCCACTGATCATAAACATACACAATATACACTTATGCTCATAGGGGGTATTGCATTCCTCCCCATTTTTAATATCATCATCAATGTTTATTTTTCAAATAATACAATCATTTCTTTATTATTCAACTACAACTATAACATTAAAAAAACATCCATCTCACAACTTGTTTTATGTAGCAATTATATTTTCCGTCGAAAGCCTCGACTCCACAAAATAAGCATGAATACCCACAATAAAAAATTAAATATGCAATTCTAATACATTTTGTACAACTACTTCTTTACTTCACAAGGTTTCCAAAGGCATGAATTCAATGCATTTTCCTTTCTAACAAACCCCACTGGATCCCAACAAACATATCACTTGAATCCTTCACCTTTAATTCATCTAAGTTGCCTCATCCTTGCCACACTCACTATTCCAATCTCGAGGATCCCTTTCTCTACTAAATATTATTTCAAGTTGTCTATTTTTCCAAGGCTTTCACATGTAAGAAGAATGCCAACTTATAGAGTCTCATTTTTAGGGATCCGTTGGAAACCTATAATCAATCAATAACTTATGGAAATCATATGGTTTTAGTGCCATCACAATGGCATCCTCCCCAAGTTTTCAATCTTACAATACTCATAATTTTCCACTACTAGCTAGAATCACCATCTACCTATGTCATAAACATCAACATATAAATATCATGGGTCATTTATCTATGCTTCAATTAAGATTTGAAATAATTATGTAATGCCCCTCCTTTCTTAACTATGATTTGAGAAGGATTAGGAAGCTAATTTGAGGATTTTCTAAAAAGTTAGTGACCATGTTTTTAATTATGTTGTATGTATGAGACTTGGGGAATGTCCTTGATTGTCATGATACAATGATAGTCTTATATGTTCAGTAGATTATGCATACATTATGGTTGATATATGTGTGAACATGAAATGAATATTTATGCTATGAACAAGTTAAGTTGTGTCAAGTGGACAAGGCTTTAGGGAGTTCTATATGGAGTTGATTAAAGGAAGAAGAGGGCTATGGAATACAAGCTAAACATCATGAAATTATGCAAAATGAATATATAAACTAACAGATAAATAATATATATAAGGAAGTTGGCATTATGGATCTCGTTGTTTACCAATGGATGATAACATCCACACTAAGAACATTCTGTAACAAAAATATGGTTATGGACCCACACAATTTGGGGGTTTCAAGAAAATATTTTTTCCCTTTGTATGGCTAAGAGGAAACATGTTGGCACCATGAGAGTTAGCAAGGGAAAGAGTATTTGAGTTCATGGATGGAGCATTTCTAGTAGAGACTACTTATTAGTGAATTATAATTCAATTGGTATTTATATTTTTCTTTATTTCAAATTTGGTTATGTGCATAAGTGGTCGAACATGGATTCACTACCTTGTTAACTTGGCTATTGGTATGAAAACTCACTTCCAATGAAATATGGAAAGGGTCTTAAAAGTGTGCCAAAAAAATTGATGTGAAACAACAAGAATTCCAAGATTAGGAATTTACATCCATAATAGTGGCCTCAAGGTAATTGTGAATTTTAAATTTTATCTGTTAGAATTCAACGGTTGAAATTATGGTGCTAAAACAAATGGTGAGAAATCCACCTAGGAAACATGTCACAAACTTGTATGGATGATATATGTTGATTGAATTGGGAAACAAATGACCCATTGTGTTATGGTTTTGTCTTATCTTTATATTGTATGTATTGAAGTGGCCTTTGATAGAGTGCATTATTGTTACCAAATATCTAAGAACCATTATAAGCATGTATGTTTATATCTTGATATTTATTCTTTTTTCCATGCCATTGTTGTGCACTTGGTTGCATATATAATTGTTAGTATTGAGGATCTGTTTATGAATTATGGGTGTTTTTTTAATCCGTTGGCCTTGTGCTAAGGCTACTAAATGGGTACATCCCTATATTAAATGTGTCATTATTACTAAATTAGCTATCATGCTCACTAGATACATTTGGTTGAAGAGCTTCACGTCTTTATTGGAATTACCATATTAGACATATCCACAAGCATTTCCTTCCATAAAACTACTTTTCTTTTGGAAATTATATCCAGTAGTTGGTGCGATATATTTTATGCATCCCCACTTAGCATATAGTTATGGTAAATTTTCCCCATGAACACATTTGACTTGAATTATGTTCCAAATTATAACTAAATTAATTTTATATCCCATATGAAGATCTCACAAGAAATCACATGCCTTGAGCACAAAGGGAAATGTCAAATTGTCTTATTTTGTGTATTTTGGCCACTTTTGGTGTGAAAATGTGAACCTTTACTCATAAGACTTGCTTATAGCATACACTTTAATAATCATCATATTATAGGAGTTAACATCTAGTTTAAGCATTCCATCAACATTTTGTGTGAATACTCCATGTTTCCATGTGTCCTATTTGAAGTGATATTGGGACATTACACATCAATATTCTCAACTCATATCTAACTTGGAAACTTTATATTTATCTTTGGAACTTCTTTTGGGGGATGATAAAAATGGAAACATGTCGAGGCATCTATAAAATTCTTATCACTACTGAGAATGTGGTTAAGAGTGGTGATCACTAGGTCACTCTTTCAGGTAATAAGTTTCAACATGGGTTTAAAGAATATATTTTCCCTCAACCAATGTAGTGGAAAAATCCCTAGATAATTATTCTATAATTACTGGAGAGGTAATATCTAAGCAACCTAAGAGCACCCAAAACATGGCTAAACTTCGATATAATGGAATCACTATTTTTCAAAAGGAAATGAAGAGTTCCATTATATTCTACTTTTCCATAATGGAATTTTCACTTGAGACAACAAACACAATTAAGAATTAATTACATTTATTCTCACTAATATGCAATGAATCAAAGTACCATCTACACTTAAAGTATTGTTTTGGCATTGCACACTAGCTCTGATAAGACTCTTGCTTATATTGTAGGATTTGGTTCAACTTTAAAGGAAAGAAGAAGGGGAAATGGGTGAGTAGGGCTAAACTAAAAATTCCTTATTTGGGGGTTTTATGTCCTTATTAGGAGGTTTATAATAAAAAAATTCATGTAGATGAGTTTGTATTCCACCATGCATTGGTTGGATCAACAATGATTAATGGTGGAGGATCGATGAACCCCAAAGAATATGCTCTAAAATATCCACTTGAGATGATGGCTAGCACATTAAGAAGCTATGAAATGTGAGGAATAATTTGTCCTTAATATTCATGCTATTAAAAGTAATGAGAAAGATGGGATAGAGAGTTCATCATCTCAAACGAATTGCAACTATTATAGTGGAAATCAAGCCTTAGGAAACTAAATCTGGAACAATTCATACTTGATTAAAAAAATTCATAAATGATGGAAAAGCTTTATTGATAGTCCCATTAACACATATTGTGATATATATTTCAAAATTGTTTAATGTATACCCTTTATTGTGACTCATCTACAAACTTGTTATTATATGGCTAAGAAAAAAATTATCATGAATAAAAGTAAAAGAATCAATGCAAAATTATCATTATCATAGAAAATCTACAAGTAGAAGACTAATGTTGGGTTATGATGGAGTTGGGAATTACATGCCATAGCATGTGTTATTGTTAATTTCTTTATCTTTTCCTATTGTTTATAATATGGTATAGAAATTTACAAGTCAATCAAGCATCTCTTCCTGCTTTGCTATATGATAAATTGTAATCCTACGTGTAACTTTGTTTCTTTTTAAGAGATTGGTTCTAAACATATGTGTAGGGGGAATTTGACTTTGAAATGAAAATTATCTATAGAAAATTACCCATTAATTTTTCCATCTCTTATATTTATTCATGTTAAATCATTACTCTACTGTAGAAATGTTGTTGTTAAAGTGATCTCTAAATAGCCCAACATTAAAGTAGCAAAGCGAATATTTTTCTTAATATGGATTTGGGAACCCTGGAGTTCACATATCCACTAGAACGAGTTGGTTATAAGTTGATATTAAGGTTTTAATGGTGCTCAATGTCGCCAACGATCAAGAGGTCCCCTTGATCTGAAGTCACAATTAGACCTAGTAGGAGCCCCATCTAGGAAATAGGCCTGGTTGTCATATCCTTAATGATTTTCCTTGGTTGAAGTAATCAACACAACAAAGAGTGCATATAATTTCAAGATAAAGAAGTAAGTTATCCTTATGATGTATTCAATTACAAAGTGTATAATGTTTCTTTCACGGAAAGGAAAAGAAAGTGAGTCTTTAAGAGAAATGTAATATTGTTATCCTAATAAAGAGACACATATATAGTTGAAAGAATTATTAGTTAGCTTGTTAAATAGTTCACAAATAAATAATGCTCATGAAAGGAACAGATGCACAATTAAAAGATACACACTAAAGCCAACAAAATAATTCATTTTCATTAGTATGTAAAAACACAAACATACACTGCAAACAATGAAAGAATATTCTTACAATCATTCACAACATATGCATGAAATTGCATCATCTAGTCCATGAGCTTTGAATTATAAAGTGAAAGTCCCAAGCTACACCATTAAATATCACAATAGTTCCAATAGTGGTACATTAAGCAACTACTTGTTTCTCAACAAACTAATCTTCTCGCCTATGCCTAGCTTGAGAATCAAGGTGAAAATTCCTTTGATCGAGATATGAGGGTGTATATGTAACAAATGAGGTGACTCTCTATCTCCCTTGTAACTCTTGAACTTCCCTCATGACTCTTGATTTCCGATGTGACTTTTCAAATTCCTAAGATACGTTTGAGCTTCTATGTGTGACCCTTGGGCTTCCACACATTTTACATTTTTCTTATGGGAAAATACAATGGCAGCATATGAATTTCATGGTGAAAGTTTTAGAAACCATGGCTTGGTGATGGTGACATGGAACTTCATTATAAGTATCAATTAAAATTTTTTCTCCTTGTTTCTATCTTCACATATGCATGATAAGTCTTGCATGTGCTTCATCTTCATCCTCCAAGGGGTTGGTTATGATATAAAGTCTTCCATATGATATTTGATATTCATTCTTCTGTCATGATCTAGTGTCCCTTTGTCTCTTTTCTTAATGATATCTTTGTATTTTTAGCTTCATAAGGGTATCCTTGTATCATCTCCTAGACATATTCCTTGAGCATCATCCTACCATGTCAAGATAATAAGACTTGCAACTAGATTTCATTCATGACAAGACAATATCAGCCCCAAAATATCATAGTCTATCATGTTTTTCATGCAACATATTTATTGAGCTAAGATAGTGCACATGATTGAGGAGAATACCTAAGGATTGTGCAGTGCATATGAGTAGGAGGTAAGGAGTGAGGGTCTAGGCACTATGACTATGCAGTTCATAGTGGCTAAGAGAGTGCGAGACATGATTGAGCAGTTAAGGAAGTTAGGGAGGAAGAGATAACAAGATTTTTCACTACGAATATGCAGTGCATAATTCTGGAAGGGAGAATCAATCCACTACGTAGTTTAGCACTGTAAGGACTAAAGCATGACCCGACTACTCACTGAAAGTGCACAATGTGTAGTGAAGGAAAGGTTGGTCAAGGATTGCATAGTGGGAAAGTGGATTCGATAGTGACTAACAACTAATATTGTGCAGTGAGCAATTGGTGGAGGAACTTCTCTGTGACTACGCAGTGCGCAGTTCAAGGAGGTATAAATATAGGTTCTTTGTCAAGCAAGATGTTAAGACAAGAAAACTACAAAATTAACTAAGTGTGGGATTAGTAAGGCAGAAAGATGAGAGTAGAAGCATGTAACATGAATTGAACATGGTCACACACTCATAAATTACCAACCACATGACAATGAGACACTCAACACCCAAAATCAACATGCATCCATTGAAATAACAAAAATATGACACTTAACTCCAAGTGCGACACTTAAGATATACCTTTCGACACAAGTGTCGAATGCAACAAGAAAGTAAATAATGCCTTGAGGATGAGTATAATTATTTTCCTTATGATAGATAGAATCCATTAATGTACAAGAAAAACTAGAACTGCCTCTTAAATATATGCCATAATTGCCTTTCACAAAGAATGACACTTCCCTTAATGAAAGACAACACTTCAAATTCCTTCATAAATTGGCTTAGAAACTTAAGAAGTAAGCATGCGATGACTCTAAGAACTAGAAATGACAATTCACATGATCAAAGGGAGGCTCCAAAGTTTGAATATAGGCCAAAATTGGCAGGTGTTGTAGTAGTGACAACACTTGGAGATTCACTAGAAGAACCCCAACTTCTTTATTTAGGTTTAGCTTTATGCATTAGGTCTAGTCTTTCAAGAATTATTGATTCATCATGTAGATTACCTCAACTTCCCCATCTATCCAGGTTATAGGTGTAGTCTCTCTTATTCCCTTTTTCGGCTAAACACAATTACAAAGTTACCATATCAAAATTGTTTTGATCCGGGAGAAGGATAGTATATATTCAAGTTTAGAATGTTCATAGTTTTAGTTTCACATTCAGTGTTTCTCTACTACAAGCAAACCTATTGAGCACCCAGAAAAGGTCACTACAAGAAAACAAATATTGCTTCGTTCCAGCGAGCCTATTAAGTACCCTGACGAAGGTGCTTGCTTCATCCTTGTGCAGGAATCCTTTCTCTTCGATCACCCCTTATTTTATTTTCAATATGCTCATTGGCATTTTATCTCCATTTATATCATCAAGGTGGAAAAGGGATCTTGACTTATTGAGAGAAAGAGAGGTTATTCCTTCAGAGACTATTATATACCTCTGAAATTAGTATGCTCACCTTTGGTTTTTCTCCTTTCCCTTCTCTACTCAATTGGATCGGTAGGCAAACACCATTCAATTATAATACCAATTCAAGGAATGAAGATCCTAAAATATATTTAAGCATCATGGTTCTATTCAAATATTTTCCACTCAAATAGATCATATTTTCCATTTGAACATCCTTGACCTTAAAGATATCAGGCCCAAGAAAAGAAGAGGTTTCAAAAGTTAACCAAGTGTTGTTAGGTGTCACAAAGCTCTTTAAAACTTTAGTTTTGTTTTTTAGAACAAAACAAAACAATTTCACACAAGGCCTTACTCCAATACCCCTTGTTGATCTGTTTGTGGTACCTTGAACTCCTGCACAAATCCTCTCTTGATGTCATCTACTGTGGGGTTTTAATTCTGCTCTGCCCACTTTATAAACCAATGCAGAGCCCTTTCTCTCAGCATGGTTTCGAATTCTACTGCCCTTACATTCTCTGGAGTCTGACGGGCCCTCCAAATAGCCTCGCAGAGATACCAGTGCTACTCTACATCCTCGCTTCGTCTTCCCACAAATTCGGGGTATCTGGTAAAAGATCCCACCATATTTATCAGGGTAGGTTCTATCAGCACGAACCCCTTGCTCCCTATCTGCTGGGATCCATGTAATCCTAAGTTGCTAAAATTACTATTTCTTGTGTCGCTCCCAATGTTGAACTGGACTCGGTATTTCTCCCACGTGCTATATACCCACATTGCCTTAACTAAGCTAATAATAAATTCCTATGGATTATGATAAAGTACCAGGGGAAGATCAGGGGAAACGCTTCCTATGTCTCAGGCGTATTGTTGCTGACTCTTAATGGATGCTTCCTCTTCGTTGACTAACCTCGTCATCACCTCACTCGTATCCTCCTTGCTTCCTTCTTCATTCCCATGTGGCCTTTTCTCTTGTGATCCGTCTATCGCAACCTATACTTGCAATACAGATTCAGCAACCTGCAGGAAATTTCCATCCCCATTTCCCCGACTCTTCCATCTCCCTTCACCACTCTCGCTTTTCCCATTACCATCTTCTCCTTCTTCTTCAACTCGGATTTTTCCCCTCACCGCTCCTACTTGGTGGGTCCCATCCTTTTCTTCCCTAGAGTCCGAATCACCCTTGCCTACCACTTATCTGCTAGTAGTTCCCTTCTTTCTGCCCTAACATCTCTTGATTTCTTCAGTTCTTCAACATCCATCCCTTCAGCAGCATCTCTATCCCTCAAACAGAAGCGTTCCCCCCTCTACTTCTCCCCCTGATACCGGGGATTTACACTGCCATCCCCGTAGCAGGCGAAGACAATAGTCCTTCTTCCACCATAAACATCTTGATCCACGTCGGGACTTCCCTCATCAACTCACCTCTTAGTCCTGAGCCAAATAATACTTCTGGTTTTGAAAAACACTGATAACTCTCTACAGTAAACTCAACTATGTATCCCTCCACCATAGTCCTTACCAAAAAGTCAGCTGCTCTATTCCGATCATTATCCAACTATTACAGCAGGGCGACATCCAATGGGATCCAGCTTCAGCAAGCTATCACCAATCCACCTAGCTGATTCTGTCTCTTCAGCCTTCTTAACCAATTGTATAGATCCTCTAGGAACTTACACTAGAAAATTTCATACTGATCATTCGTGTCGTCAACATATAAAATTTCTTCACTTACCTTACTAATCGGTTGACTTCTATAGGTAGCCTACTCTACTACAAACTGATCTACTCTATAGTTCCACCAATCCCTAATCTCTCTTTTAAATATCCTCGACAACATAGTCTGAACCAGTTCTCATACCTTTAGGTCCAAACAATGGAACCATTTGTTACCTCGTGAGAGTCATCAGGGGGAAGACCCTAGGTTCAGGCACAGGAGGGCAACAATGGTCCATTGTAGTCTAGGACAATGTTGACATTTTCACCTTACAGCAAAGGGCAAGGAGTCTCACCTGAGGCGTGTTGCGACCAAAAGGGAGTAGGGTTCAGCATGGAGTCATGAAATTCTTAACCGAGTTGCATTCGATCAAATACGTGTATACATTATATAAAACATAGAGATAACAAGATACTCATGATGTCACATGAACTATCGATTACATGCAATTGTTAAGTCATTCAAAAAAATTTCAAAGAACCCTCATACACAGGGCCCAGATACATAATAAACCACAACTGATCTTAACAAATCTTTATATTAATTATAACAATTAACCATTACAACATTACTCGGCTTCCTCCATAAAAAACTACATAGAATACCCTGGGTCAGTTATGTGGGTATTGTGCAACTTCACAGACCATGTGTTCTTAGCTCCTGTGATCTTCCCTTTTGTCGGCTGCAACAAGAATCCTTTTCACCTTCCCTTAACCTTGTCGAAACTAACCCCGCTCCTTTCCTTGTATTCTCTTTTTATATCCCTTCTCTATTACTTGCACTGCTAGTTCTTCCCCTCAATTTATTCTACACCTTCCCACCCCCCCAGCTGCCTTTGCCTCCCGCTACCACCTTACCGCAACTCTTCTGCAACTGCTTGTTCTGTCAGCCAACCGTTGTTGCCACCCGTTTCCTTCTAATCCCTTGGTTAATCAAAATTGGTCAAAACCTTTTCCAAATTTAAATGAAGGCCCCAACAAGCAACTACTTCCTTCTCAAAACACTAATATTCTCTCCCATGCCCAACTTGAGAAGCTAAGGTGAAAATCCCTTTGCTTGAGCTATGAGGTTGTATATATAACAAATTAGGTGATTCTCTATCTCTCTTATTACTCTTGAACTTCCCTCATGAATCTTGAGCTCCCATGTGACTTTTAAAATTCCTAAGAGACCTTTGAGCTTCTACATGACTCTTCACATTCTATGTGTGACCCTTGGGCTTCCACGCATTTTAAATTTTCTCACCTTTTAAAAAAAACAATATTACATTTCCACAAATTTGTGGCAAAATACAATCACAACATATGAATTTCATGGTGACACTTTAAGAAGCCATGACTTGGAAATGGTAACATGGAACTTAATTGTAGAGTATCAATGCCAAGCTTTTATCCTTAATGTTATATTCACATCTTCATGATAGGTCTTGCATGTACTTCATCTTCATCCTCCAAGGGAATGGTTATTATATATATTCTTCCATATGATATTTGATCTTCATTCTTTTGTCATGATCTAGTGTCCTTTTGTCTCTTTACTTGATGATCTCTTTGTTTTTTCAACTTCATAAGTTTCTCCTCATATCATCTCCTAAGAATCTTCCATAACCATCATCCATTCATGTTAAGATAATAACACCTGCAACTAGAGTTCACTCATGACATGATGACATCAGTCCCAAAATATCATCATTTGTTATGCTTCTCATGCAACATACTAACTAATTTGGAATAGTGCGCAATATTGAGGAGAAGGCTCAAGGATTGCATGGTGCACAGGAGTAGGAGGCAGGGAGTGAGGATCTAGGCAATGTGACTGCGCAGTGTGTAATGGCTAAGAGAGTGGGAGACATGACTACATAGTTGAGGAAGTTAGGGAGGTAGAGACGACAGGCTTTCTCCTTATGATTGTGTGGTACACAGTTCTAGAAGGGAGTATCAATGCACTATCTGGTTGAGCATTGCATGGGTTCAAACATGAATCGACTATTGGCTAAAAGTGTGTAGTGCATAGTGAATACAAGGTTGGTCAAGTAATGCGCAATGGGTAAGTGTAGTTTACAATGAATGAGCAATAAGATTGCACAATGCACAGTTGATGGAGACATTTCTCTGTGAATGTGTAGTGTGTAGTTCTAGGAGAGGATGCTTGACTGATGCTTGTAACTACACAGTGCACAATTCAATGTGGTAGAAACTTAAGCGCTTGGTTGGGCAAGATGCGAAGACAAGAAAACTCGAAAACTGATGAAGTGTGGGATCAGTAAGGTAGAAAGATGAGAGTGGAAGAATGTAACATGAACTGGACATGATCATGCACTCATAAACGACTAACCACATGAAAATGAGACACTCATAACCCCAAATAAACATGCATCCATTGAAATGAAAACAAGACGACACTTACCTCTAAGTGCGACACTTAAGATATACATTTCGACACAAGTGTCGACTACAACAATAAAGCATGCAATACCTTGAGGATGAGTCAAATTCTTGTCCTTATGATAGATATAATCCATTAATTCAAGAAAAATCACCTATATTGCCTCTTAATTATATGCCATAATTTCCTTTCACGAAGAAAGACACTTCCCTTTACAAAATATGACACTTCGAATTCCTTCAAAAAGGGGCTTAGAAACTTAGGAAGCAAGCATGTTATGACCCTAAAAACTAGAAAATATAGTTCACACGATCAAAGGGAGGCTCCAAAGTTTGTATATAGGCCAAATTTGGAGGGTGTTGTAGTAGAGACAATATAAGGATGTCATAAAATAACATTTTTTGAAAGACAAGAAAATGATCAATGGTGGAGGTTTGATGAAGCTTCAATATAACGCTCTAAAAAATCCACTTGAGATGACGACTCACACATCAAGAATATATTAAATGTGAGGAAAGTGTTGTATCCATGTTCCCAAGAAGTAATAATGGAGATGGGGGAGAGAGGGCACAAGATCAAATGAATTGGAAATGACTATTAGAGAGGAAATCAAGCCTCCCAACTCTAACTCTAGAACATTTCATACTTGATGAAAGAAATTCACAAATGATGGCAAGATTTCTTGAAAAACCCACTAATGCATATCGTGACCCATATTTCAAACCAATTTAACACTTATACCCTTTATTGCAACTCGTCTATAGAATTTCCAATATATGTTTAATTTTTTTTCTCATGAATACAAGTAAAATAATCAATGCAAACACATCCTTATCACAAGAAAATATACAACTAGAATACTAATGTTGGGTTTTGAGGGAGTTGGGAATTACATGTTACAACAATGAGATTCAAAATAGTAAAGGAAGTTCCACATGATACTTACATTTCAATTATGTAGGAAATATTCCCCATATTCATTATTGCATACTTTCATTTCCATATCATAAGGCATCCCTTTCTATAATATTTGTCCTCCTAAAATAGCTTTCTTGTAATTTATCAAAACATTACTACTTTTAAATATTATTTATTTTTATTACATCCACAATTTACCTATGAAATGATTCCATTATTATGAAATTACCAATCATTCCATTATCTTAGTTGTCAATGTATTAATTGTAGTGATATGTAGCATAAGCATGCATTCACACAATGCATTCAAACATATTTGTCATGCATACATGTGTATATGATCACAACATGCATGCTCAATGCATACTTGAATTAATTCAAGAATACCATTGCCTCATGTCATGCATTCAACCTTGATGAGTGGGAAGGTCTATCCAGCATCTCAACGCATCATCCAGTGACCCCCCAAATTCTTGTTGGACCATCTGAGCACCTTCATATTTAGCTTTATAAAACACCAGGAATGTACCCTTTCTCCACTAAATAGTTCCTAAAGCATACTAGATGAGTTTTATTTTCTTTGCTTAATATTCCCTTAGGAAATCCTTTCCCTCCAATGGTGTCTCAATGTTGTCAAGAAGGTCTTGGTTGAGGATATTGACATAAGAATGGAAACTGATGCAAAATTGTTTAGTGTTATAACCTTTCTATATCTAACAACGCTATGGCCTCACACATAACTATCTCACATGTAATTCACTTCCATAAGTCCTAACTTTCCTTCATTATTATATCACAACCATCACAACATGACATAACATTTTATTTCATATGAATGAATTTGATAGATTTTATCAATATTTTATGCCTCGGGGATTTTTTCCCCTTACCACATGATACATTCAGAAACATAAACATATTTATTTATTCTTACAATCATGAATATAGGAATTCTTACCTAAATTCCCTTCAACACATACGCAAAATAAACATAATAAATTACATACATGCATGGTTCCCATCATTATCTATGATGTTACCAAAATAGTTAGTTTCCTATGGAAGCTCATATAATCTTTTCACCAAGCTATTGATCAATATTATTATTGGTGTTATTATTTCTTTAGAAGGATGACTATTATATGCAACAATATCATTGACATATCCAACCATGCTTCAACCATTTCTAATTATGTATCATCATACTGCATAATAAATAATCATGCCATACTCATGGCATCTGTAACAACATATTAATATCAACTAATTATGAAACTCATACATGTTCAAGCACATCTACATGCACCGAGCATCATCTCTCAACATTCCTGCCAGTGCCTATCCAATCCAACTATCCTGTGTTCTTTCATTGTCCAATATTCATATGTTTTAAGAGTATCTACACTTAACATATTTCTAATTTCTTAAGAAATATGAACAATTAAATTAGAAAAGAGTTAAAGAAAAATGTAGTGAGATAAGAGTTAAAGAATTATCCCTTACAATTCCTCAACACAGCTTGAAATTGTTTATCATCATTGATCCAATCCTAGAGGCTCGATGTCAATCATACCATGGATCATTAGTTATGACTTTGTCACCCAAGTGGCATGCATACACATTTACTCTTGCTAATTTTAAAGCATACAAGGCTACTTCTTATAAACAAAATAAAGTTAAAAGTGAGAAAATATCCCTCGTTACCATATTTTCCTTGCTCTTCATGATCACCAAACATAGCTACAACAATTTCCTTAGCATCATGTAGCTTCATTTAGAATTTTCTATATTTCTTTGATATATTTGGATTCCTTAAATATCATTTGATTCTAATAACATTATGTGCTTCTATTTAGAGTTTCCTTTGCATTTTGTTCACCTCTAAGAATTACTACCTCATTTTTTTCTCAGTTCTTCTAGCCAAGCCCAATTCAACCCTTCTTGTCCCCAACTTTAACTTTTCCTAGGCCTTCCAACACTTCATAGTGCTACAACTAATTCCATTCCAAATTTATATCTACTCCTTTTAAAGAATCCTCTTTTTCAACTAATACCTAGCATGAATACTCTTCCCACTTCATATGCCCCTTTTGTATAACTAGAATCCACTCAACATCCTCTACCTTTGTTTCACATTAGAAATTATCATTTGCTACTGGAATCATTTACCTCAATGTTGCTATGTCTTATAGTAGTGTGAACATCCATCATATGTCATATCATTCCCTTCATTATCTACAATTGTTTTTAAGTATTCTTCTAAGGTTAGCATTTGCTTTCATTTCCATGAAAACTTTTCGTCATGTTCAACTATGTCCACCAAGACCAATCTCGATGATGGAGTCATTTATTCAAATGAACTGAAGTTCATGATTTTTTTCTCATCCCTTATGTCTAATTTGCTAGTTCCTAATTTCAAAATCTTCAAAATATACTCTTAAATTTCCCATAATATGTATCACCCATCACATTGCTCACTTACTACTTCATGCATGTTCTCTTTCTCTTAGTATATTTCCTCTAGAATTCCAGGCTTTCATAATTTCCTTCTTCATAATCATGATCTATAACTTGTATTAATTATTTTCCTTTTTTAATTCTTGGGAATTTAGGAACTTGCATCCTTCTTGATGCATAAGGAGAGAATTCCCATCTACTAGCCTATTATAGGCTTCTTATACCTTACATGGCACTCTTTGCTTCATACAATATTTAGTTATATTGCCAAGAACTTCCATATCTCTTATTCTATGATCTAAATTCCACAATATCGTTATAATCAATGCATGGTATTCATTTTTATTTGAAATTCATATTTGCATTTTGGGTTCCTTCTTTCATCATGATTGAACTTAAAAGCTAATCTACAAAAGACCTTGAAAATATTAATTCATGTAATGTATCCATATTGATATTCAACATTGTAATAATACCATTAGCTTGATTATCCATGTTCATGAATAATGCTTCGAAATATATAGGTAACCATAATCAATCATGATTTCACCCAAATATTTAACAATTAATTTTCATTGGCATACCTCTGTACCTCCCAATGTATCTCCACACCATTGCACAATAACCATTATGATTTGTGTCATCACCCTGAGTCATATTGACATATAACATGTCTATATCATCATATACTACTTTTTCCCAAGATTAATAAACTTTGGGGGTCATTATATTGACCATTTCCTTTCTTAATCAAGATCAGATGCTTTATTCTTGCAACTTCTTGAAAACTCTAAAATTGTAACTTGAAATCATTTTTTTTTTATTTTGTGTTCTCCTTTGAATTGCCTTTTTATTGAATCTACGGCTTGGGATAAAATTTATATCTCTCATAATTTACCACTTTTGTCCATTTCCTACAATTTTATCATTAGTACAATGAAGGTCAAAGATCAACCTCTATCACCTCAAATTATAAATGTGATACTTTAATTGATTTCTACATAATTATGGAATTCCAACTTTTCCAATTTTACCCTTTCTCCAAATTTACAATTTGTAACTTACATTATTATATTTAAACTAGAAAAAAAAATAGAAAAACTTCTCTAGGGAAATGTTATCCAATGTATTGAGGAAATCAAGAAAAAAAAAAAAATAATAATAATAATAATAATAATCCAAATTGGTTATCTTGGACTTGTTTTCCTCCATTAAAAATTTAACAAACTACTACTAAAGTCTCTCATAATATTAAATTTTGGTTAATTTCTTTAATGCCTCTCCAAACCACTTAGAATTTTCCCAAATCCTCCATTGGGTATCTTCATGCTTACCCATGTTCATTACTATCCAAATTTTACCATCAATGAAGCTTTTAGCAATGAGTACCCTGTTATACCACTAATTGCAATTTTCTGGAATTGTTGGTGTTGAAATCAACAAACCAACCTCCCTATCATTTTTATAAGCCTCATCACTATTAATTCTCCCTGAATTTCACCTCATTTTAACCTTATATGCCCCTACTATGCACAAAGTAATACTTTCATTATAGACTATTTTAATAATAAAAAAATTATTTTACTGACATGGCATAACACATTGCTACTAATGTGGCAGTGGAGCCTTATGTGTCAGCCTATATTTCCACCCGTTGATGCCTCGAAAATCACTGCATCAACATCGGGGAAAACCACCCGGTCAGAACCCTAGAGCAGCTCCTTTTCCGTCTGGTGTGGTGGCTCCGACTGGATGTAATGGGACCAATTTCCCAGTGATATATGAGTTGATGGATGATTGGTTGGTAATGTATAATGGTATTGATAAGTGCTTTATTCTAAAGTGAAAAAAATATACAAAGATAACTAATCTATCCCGGGATTTCTTTCTCATAGTGGATTCTTGATTGTTTTTATTGACAAGTAAACATGAAGATTATTTACTTATAACTAAAAATATGCATTCATATGATAATTAATTTGTTCAATTAATTGAACAACGTGATAATTAAAATGTTATCGCACTAATCGTAATATATCACTAACAGATTTATATATATATATATATATATATATATATATAATATATATATATATTATATATATAATATATATATATATATTATGACAATTCAGAAACCATTCAACAGTGACGGATTAAAGAATTTTTGTAGAAACATATACACATCAATAATAGCAAAGTTGATAAATGTTAATTCATATATAAAAATAAAAATAAAGCGAAAGCATAGATAGTGGTGCCATATGCATTTGAGTCTCCTCTGATGTGAATCACATTCAAATTTTTCCTTCTAATTTGGGAATACTTTCATAGGAAGCAAAAGTGCATATCTCATAAAAGCCTCCTTTGTCAAAACTCAGAATTCAGGTCCAGTCTTTTATAAAAATAAATATATCGGAAGCACAGTAGTGCAACTCCCGACTTAAGTCTTAATAAAAAATTGAGTACCCCTTCTAAAAACATCAAAGGGTCTATAAATACTACAAAAATAACAAACTATGAAAGAAATATGTTATGCATTGGTATAACCAAAACATAGAAATATGGAATTCTTCTTGAAATAGCAGTGTTGCAGTCGGTTGAAAGGATTCACTGAATCGACTTATCTTCTTGTGATCAGAGTTGACAAATGGAAAGCATTAGCTAGACCTCTGGTGGCTGACTCATAAAAGAGTGTAACTGAGCTACAAATGTGGCATAGACAAGTTCGAGGATCATGTGATTGATCGCATCTGTGAGACACTTCATCGCCATTCGCTGACTATGTGGTTTTACAAGGAAAAACCAAAACGTCTCCCATGTTAAGTTGTTAATGCCTCCGATCAGGTTTTCTCTATGCATTAGATCCTGTTTCCACTATTGTTCTAATGATTTTACCTATGGTAGTTTGCCTGGAGAGCATTCTATTATTATATTACATAAATACAGACTATTGTTGATTAATTCAATCAAATTATTTGTCGCTAATTTGCATCTAGATGTAGCTCTCTCAACTTTCATTAACTGAGACTCCCATTCAGAAAATAGAATTTCTTTATGTGACTCCCGTATCTTTGGTAGGTTGGCAGCTTTTCCTTCATTTGAATCTTGCTAAGATAAAAACTTATTTAAGGTTTCATCTACCTTCTCTAAATCAAGCCTTGCATCTACTGACTTATCGATCATAGTTGCTGAGATATCACATAAAGGAATAGCCAATGAGATATTATAACATAGAAGATCCAACTGTCAAGATAGAGCCTTGTCTCAGTGATTTTTTGTTCATTGTGGCCTTGTGGTTGAACCATTGAGGTTGTAGCTAATAAATCTAAAGGTAGGGTTTCCAATCTCTGAGCCCTGAGCCTATGGAATTTCTCGAGTCCTTCTGTTCCCAATTTAGTCTTAGCCAATCCTCTGACCTAGAAAAATAGTTCTGCTGAAGAAAAAAAGTCATCAAAGCTATCCTCTTCATGATCAAATCTAGCGATTTTAGCCTGAGAAATAACATTATAGGCAACCTTTTTAGGGTCATATTGCCTTTTTGGAATAGTTGCAAGATTTAAGAACTTGATTTTCTCGGCTTCTTTCTCTATATGTTTAAAATCATGCAGGGTAAAGGAACCACACCAAAGGGGAAATGTAGGCCACATGTGTTTCTTAGAATCCCTAAGGGTCTTTGACATTCCTACACCTATTATCTAATATGCTAATTCCTGGGCCAATAGTTTATCGGGGATGTACAAAGGAAGAACATGAGGATCAGTGAGACTACCGAAAAGCCTTATATAGGTGAATTTCTCTTCTCCAAACCAACTACCTACTGTTGTTAGGTCAATTTATACTTCCTCAGATATCCTAGGGGCAGGCGTATTATATAAGGAGTAATTTACATGAAGAATAAAACCATTACAAATTCTATACAAATGGTTCTTATAATGGGTCTTCCATAGCTCTTTGTGATAGATGTGAATGAGATTGGGATCCTGGGGATTCTATTTCCATCCGAGAATGGGGCATTCGAAATTAAAACACATGGTGTCCATTATGTAGGCACTAAAGTAAAAAGGAGGTATCACCAGGGAAACCACAGACCTCTTTCTTCTATATTCAAGTATCTCAGTGGCCATTTTCTCAGACAGAATGTTTGCCAAATACATGATATAGCCATGAACTACAACTTCCATTAAAGGAACCATATCTATAGAGAAATTAACAAAATTATGGACTCCAAAGAGTTTTCACATCAATGCACCAGCATAAAAATAAGGAGAAGCTAATGAATCAACAGAGTACATACCCGATATCTCGTGTTTGTGCTTGGTTGGAAAGTGTCTCCATTGCCTGATAGGATCTAATTCAATGTCATTTTCCTTGGCAAAATCTTCTAAGAATGCTTTATTATAATTATTTTTTGGCTTGGGTAAATGATAAATTTGTCTAAGATCCTCTGCTCTAAATGACGCGAACACTTTTCCTTTGGTTGTACTAAACATCCTGTCTGTGGTTCCAATGCTTTCAACAATCCATCTAATCACGTCATTATATGGCAACACCTTGGCACGTGTTGCTATTCTGTGTAGGAATGAGCAGGCCAATTCTTTCAATGCATTTTCTGATTTGCTTGTAGAATTTGCAGTAGCTTCTTCTTCGAGTTCTTCAGCCTCTTCTGCTTCTAGTAAATTATAGATACTCTCCCAACTTGCTCTTCCTAAACCAAGGCAAATCGTATCTCATATCAATCCTTTCTTATTCGGCTCTGGTTCTTTAACTGCGACAAGGGCCTTGGCTTTCTTCACTTTATTTCCCATCTTTCCTGGATTCATAAGCTCAAAGAAGCTCTACACTGACAATGAAAACGTAACAAAGAAATATTTCTGCTGAAAGCTTAATACGAAAATGAAAATAGTTAATACAATTCGCATATGATAAACCAAATGTAATTAAGAATCACCACGGGTGAAATCCTCAAAGGATTCACCCTTAACTGCGAAATTAATAACCATCATAGCCACTAATCTTAGTAAATGAATGTCATAATTACCCGTCGCATCAGCCATATGCTTAGTGATCCTTTCAAGTGTGTCTTTAGATTTTCCCAATCAATGATCAAAGATAAATCACGAATCGCAATTAGGAGATTCAATGGGTCGGGATTAGCGTTTCAGACTAATAGCTTTGATCACGATAAAGGAAAATATAATAAGGCGGGGTATGTTCAGTGAATAGTTTGTTTTAATGCTTTTAAAATTTATATTCGCAAACAATACCTTTTAACAAAGTTTCCTTGAAATGCATGCATTTCTTTATGATATTGCAATCGGGGAATTCAAATTCATCCTTGCTATGTGTTGTGTGATACTTCCGACTGTCGATTGTGATTACGTTATTGGATTGGAGGTTTTAATGAGGAACCTTTTGAGTGCATCTTTTTATCATTGCGGTATGCGATCTTCGGTTGCTTTATCGCATCAAAGAGTTACTTATGATGACTTTTTAAAAGGATATTTCACATTTTAGCAAAATATTTTAGGTAATAACTATATTGAATCGGGATTTTGTTTGATATTATTAATGCTAGACAAGTGATTTTATTGAATCACTAACTTTCTAAGTTTATTAATAAGGGACCAATTTCTAATTAAAGTTTTTGTAAAAAAAAATTAAAGAAATGTGGGGGGGTTGTTGTACAACACAACAATTAGAGATTCATTAGAAGAAACAGTTATCTCTGAGAAAGTACTACAATATTCTAACTTTCTTTATTTGAAAACCTTTGAGTATAGAGAAAATCTAAGAACAACTAGATAATCATGAACTTTGAATATAATGAAAAATGTTTTTGCAATCTCTTTCTCATCTTGAAAATAAAAACATTCTAAGTTTATTTAAGCCTTCATAGGTTGATAAAGATAAAATAAGAAGATTTCTCCAGCTTAGCATATATAATGACTCCATTGTCATAGGTAGAGCCTCTGCTGCCAACAAACATTTATAGTCTCAACAGGGCTACATTTTAACCATTTAATCATTCATTGTCCCATCCATTTCAGAGTATGATTTCTAAGAGTAAATCCAAAAATATATGTTTCCACATATTTTCTTTATTGCATTTTTCATCTTCTTTATTTTTATTTAAAAGATAAAAAGCCATTGTCCTGGTTTGGTGGCCAGCTATTAACAATGCCATTCACTGGTTGTAATTGAACTGAACAAACTTGCTCATGATGAGACCCCTTGTATTATAATTATAAGCCGTTACCATGTTTTGATATGCAGTATTGGTAAATTCAGTTTAATTAGTTCCCTATGATCATGGTAAGCAGGCTCGTGAAGAGACCTCTTATCTTTTATATCCAACAAATTTTAGAATTACACTCTGAAAAATCACAATCTTTGAGGATGGGGTGAATGATTTACTCCTTAAGAGAATATGGATGACAATGTAAGAGTTGAAGATGCTAAGTTTGGATAGGCCTTTGCTTTTTTATAGATAACCTCATTTGGGCTTCAACAACCTGGAGTGATTTACAGTATTTTGAAGGTTTGAAAAGATTTTACAGAAATAAAAGAGGTTTTCAGAGTTTAATTATATCTAATTCCCTAGCACTTCCTTCTTTTCCTTTAAGGCTTCCATTTATCAAAAGTAAATATTAACACTATTTCCTTTAAGCAACTTTCAAAACAGTAAAGGCCAATAGAAAGCTAGTTACAACCTTATTTTCTAGCAAACAAACAAAACTGCAAATCCACACAAATATAATTGCAAATTGAATATTTACAAATAAGAAGGGGTTTCCTCCTTAAGTAAAGAATTTTTTCAAGATAAGCCCATTGACAGGAAGAGAATCTCTCTTTCTTGATATATCTTGCAATATGAATGTTGATGGGCCTATCTTCTTGATGATTTGAAACGGTCCTAGCCACATTTTATGAAATTTAGTGTGTTTACCTTTATCTTTGTGGGCTTTGTCCCATTTCAAAACAAGATCACCAATCTGTAAAAAATTTGGGCCGGTGGAAGTTGTATTAAAAGAGGACTTAATAACCTGTTGATGCTTTGCATGTGTAATTATGGATTTTTCTCTTTCTTCTTCTAATTTAAGGATTTGATTATATCTCAATTGAATAGAAGATGATGGATTTTCTTCAATAAATTGCACTAAGGCTAGATATGGAAGTGCTAAGTTTACTGGTATGACAGCTTCCTTTCCATACACTAAATTGAATGGAGAAGTGCCTATTGAGGCCTTCTGCATTATGTGATCTTCCCATAGTGAAAATACTAAAGACTTGTGCCAATTATTTTGATTCTGATCAATAGTTCTCTTAATGATTTTGATAAGATTTTTATTTTTCGATTCTGCTAAACCATTACCCTGAGGGTAGTAGTTTCCAGAGTATTTCAATTTAAACCCTCTTTTAATAGCAAATTCAAGTATGGTATTTCCATAGAAATAAGATGCATTATTGAAAATGAGAGCATTAGGTACGCCAAAACTGGTAATGGTGAACTGATCTATGAAGTTGATAATTGTCTCAGAATTGGATACCTTCAAAGGAATTGCTTCTACCCATTTTGTAAAGTAATATGTGGCTGTAAAGATATATCTGTGCTTTTTGGATGAATGTGGAATAATTTCTCTGATGATATCCAGTCCCCATTGTTCAAAAGGTTGTTCGATGTTGACTGGTTGCAAAGGAAAGGCTGGCTTCCTTTGTCTTCCACTAGCAGTCTGACACATTTTGCATTTCTTTACATATTCATGGGAATATTTAAACAACGTGGGCCAAAAATAACCAACATGTATAATTTTGTGAGATGTTGTATCACCTCCAAAATGTCCTCTTACTAGACCATCATGTAGTTCCTGCAAGTCCTTTTGTGCCTCAGTTTTTCAATGCATCTTAATAAAACCGAATCATAATTCCTTCTAAACAAAACATCATCAATAATCTTGAAGTTTTTAGCTTTCAATCTTATGGAACATTTATTTTTATAGGAAATATTAGAAGGAGCATATCCATTTTTCAAATAAAACATCAAATCTGCATATTGAGATTCAAGATTGATGGTACTTATCTCATTGATCTCCTCAATATTGTTTGAACCTAAATATTCCTGAATATTAGAAGCTTCTGCTAACAACCTGCAAAAAACCTTGACCTTTGACAATCTTCGTTGGTTTAATGTCCAGGTCATATTCTTGTAATGTTGTAACCCAATTTGCCCTCTTTTCTCCTAACTCCCTTTGGACTAGTAATTGTCTCACTGCTAAAAAAGGGACTATTACTTTTGTACGAGTCTTTAAGAGGAAGGGCCTTAAGTGTTTAATGGATTTGAACACAATGAAGGCTTTCTTTTCTACTTCAGAGTAATTAAGCTCAGCACCTTGAATATTTGAACTAAAAAACGATATGGTTTCTTCCATGTTTCGATCATTGATTTGTGTCAACATAGCTACATAGGCAGTATTGGATGACAAAGTGTATAGAATAAAATAATTGGAAAATTTGGGAGTGTTTAATGTACGAGCATTTATGATTGCCTATTTGATTGAATCAAAAGCTTCTATTTCTTTATGCCCCCATTTAAACACTGAGTTTTTATTGATCATGGTTTGTAATGGTAAAACAATCTGTGAAAATCTGGAACAAACCTTTTTACAAAATTTATTTGACCTAAAAATGATTGCATTGATTTTTTATTGTGAGGAAGTGGAATATTAGAAATCCCACTGATCCTTTCTAGATCGATATAAATACCATCTTTTGAGACAATAAACCCCAAGAGTTTACCTTGGTCAAGAGTGAAAAATGATTTGTTGGGATTCAATGAAATCCCATACCTTTTAAAACGTTCAAAGATTTGTTTCAAATCATGTAAATGATTTGTTATTTTCTTGGAGAAGACAATAATGTCATCTAAATATACAACAACTGACTTATTAATTAAAGTTTTAAATGATATATCCATTGCTCTCTAGAATATAGCCCAGCATTAATCAAACCGAAAGGCATTTTTTGGTAGGCATATGTTCCCCACTTAGTTCTGAAAGTAGTCTTGAGTCTGTCATATGGATATACCAATATTTGGTTATATCCAGAAAAACAATATAAAAAATACATTAATTCAGAACTAGCTACTAAATGAAGAGTTTGCTCCATTGTTGGTAGTGGGAAGTTATCCTTTTGACTAGTTTTATTAAGATTTTTGAAATCAATGCAAATCATAATGTCACCATTCTTCTTCTTAACAAGCACTAAGTTAGAAACCCATTTTGAATTTCTAACAAGAAAAGTTATCTTAGCCTTCAAGAGTTTTTTTAACTCTGCTTTAATCTGATTTTCTAGGTTTGGATGAATTTTCCTCAATTTTTGTTGAACTGGTTTCTCTTCAGATATCATTGGAATTGTATGTTGTATGATAGAAGTATTATATGTTTTTAAGTCATCATAATTCCAAAAGAAAACATTTTTATATCTATTCAAAAGTCTTATAAAATCAAGTCTTTCTTCTTAAGTAAGTATGAATCCCAGATTGATATTTTGTGGTTTGGCCTCAATGCCAAGATTTATTAATTCAAATCTCAAAGTAGAACTTTGAAGTTTTGAATTAGTAACTTGTTTAAACCTATATTTAATATCATATAGATCCTCAAGCTTGACTACTGATTTAGATATAGAATTTTCCTCAAGTCTATGCTTCATTTGAAGATCATGCTCACTCTCATCAATAATCTGGTCATCACAGGATTTATCAAAAGTTAAGAAATTCAAAATGTCGTCGTCATGATTAAATACCCGCCAGTTAGTGACATTGTCTGTAACCGATGGTCTAAAAATTAATTCAACTGAAAATATATCAGGGCTGTAATTCTCGAACGGAAGGAGGTTAGAAGCAACATTGGCTACTAAATCAGTTGCTGCATTCTGTGATCTAGGAATGGGATAAATATTAAACGCTAGAAAATGAGATATAAGGTTTTGAACCAAGGACTGATAATGTTTAAGATGACCAAAAAGGCAATGTATAGTATCTCTTACTTTCTTAGTAACAATTTCAGAGTCACAGAATACTTTAAGATATTGCACTTTCAGGCCTATTGCTTTGTAAATTCCTTGGATCAATGCCTCATATTCAGCTGTATTATGTGTACACTCAAATTCTAGTCTACAAGATAACATAGTTTTTTCTACTTCAGGACTAACTAAAATACATCCTGCTCCTTCAGGATAACATAGTTTTTTCTCCTTCAGGACTAACTAAAATACATCTTGCTCCTACACCGTCGTTGGATTTTGACCCATTAAAATATAAATACCAAAATACAGGTTTATCTACAGTTTTATTTACAATTTCCTCAGCATTATTAACACACCTTGATGTATCTGTATGAGAAAAATTTTATATTTGAGATGTAAAACTATAAACTAAGAAAGGTGATGATTGAGCATTAAAATTACCAAAGAATGATTTAGATGAGTAGTTGCCAAGGATGTTATTGTTGAATGCTATGGGCTGGTTTTCTTGCTCAAATTCTGTTATAGTATGAGTCATATGCTTCTCCTGATCAATCTTGATCTGATTTGGCTTCCCTTTGTAGGGAAGCCACATATGAAACCAATTGGTAGAAATGTAACCATGGAGTTTCTCAGACCAATCCCTACTTAGAATTAAACCATAAAACTGAGGGATGTCAGCAATCAATATATCAATTCTCTAAACTATTGTTGGATCAGCTGATAACCAAATGGTAACTGAATTGATTTCTCCCAATACTTGAACCTTAGTTCTATCCAACTGAACAATATGCACTGCAAACTTTTGAGGCTCAATATTCAATTTTGAACATACTGAAGTTGGCATTATATTCGATGAAGCCCCTGAATCTATCAAGAAATTATGCAAGTTTCTATTGTAGATTTCATAGGTCAAGAGAAAAGGAGGGGTATGAGAATTAGATATGTCCCCAATCAACACAATATCAGTAGCTTCTACTATGTCGGATGGTGGCTTACCTGTTCCATTAGCTACCTTGGATAGTACAACATTTGGAAGAGGAGAACAAGGTACTATATTTAATTCTTTGAGTAGCAATTTCTATTGATTTTTGAGCTTGCTAAGCTCAAATATAGAGATATTTACTCTAGTCTTCTTGATGTTTTCAATGATGTTGTAATCGATAGAGTCGGCAACTACTAATGTCTTGGATGATGAAGGTGGATTGGAAGATGATGGCTGATTTTGAGTAGGCATTGTTGTAGATTTCTTTGTGGGAACCTTATCTTTGGTAGTAGGACTCATATTTTTCTTCTTTTGAGTTGGTTGAACAAGGTCTACGATTCCTTTACTCCTGGTACTTACTGGGAAAGCTTCCTGTTCATTTTCAGTATCTGAATTGGGTAAGATGAAGTCCCACATACCATGACATTCTACAACCTCTTCTTCCTCAGTTTCCTCAAATGATAAGATTGTATCTTTCTCTTCATCGTTCTCTGGATCTGATTTTGCATTAGATATAGCATTAGGTGGTTTTGATTCAGGTTTTTTGAAGTTTCTAAATAGGCTTCTTAGTGGAGGTCTCGGCTACTTGTTTTTTAATTTCTACCATCTCATTTGACATAGTTTTTAAAACCTTTTTCAGACCTTCCATATCATATGGATCTTTAGCCATTTTCTTCTTTGAATCATCTTTAAAAGTAACCTTTTTGGACTTTCACTCTTCAAGGGTAGTTTTATTCTCTAAGGCAATGATACATTTTTCGACGGTGATTGCTTCCTTCATATTCTGCTAAACTGGGCTTTGAAGCTCTATCAACAAATATTGTTATGTTTGAAGGTAAAGCCGATATGTACCATTCACTTCGAACCTCTTCACTAGGTTTAGATGTAGTAGGAATCTTATTTAAGAGCTTATTAAATCACGAGTTAAAATCTTTGATTGGTTCTCTTAGTTCGGTTTTGAGATTTGATAGATCATTGATTAATGTCATTGTTGACCTATCATCTCCGAATTTAGTCAAGAACTTCTCTTGGAAAATATTCCAACTAGTAATGGATCCTGATGGTAATGAAAAATACCAAGACCCAGCTGCTCCTTGGAAGGTATATGGGAAAATCCTAACAACTGCATCTTCTTCAGTTACTCCTTTTAAGTTTACTGACAACATAAAGTTGTTTATATATTATTCTGCTAGCATGCCTGTATCTGAGTTAAACTTTGGCATCCATTTTTCAGGATGAGCCGGCAATTGACTCAAGAGTGCAGGCATTGTGACTGCCCCTGGATTGTTCCATGGTCTTTGAGCCATTGTTGAGCTACTAATAAAGGAAAGAGCAAATGAAGTTCCTAGTGGTTGGGAAGAAGATGTTGAAGTTCCTGTACCTTGTTGAACAACAATATGGAGTGGAGGAGTGGATGATTGACTTTGAAATGGAGGAAGATGAAATGGATGATGATGAAAGAGTCTCACTATCAGAATCTTTAGGTGTCTTCCTTTCTCTTTTACTTTTAGGCAGATGGAATTCTATAGGTTCAATACCAAGCTTTTCACTCTGTAGTCTGGTAAGAGGATGGGAAGGAATGTATTGCAAAGTCGCACTGCCTTGAGAGAACTCAGATTTCTGTGGTGATATTGAAAATCCTTGAAGTTTATTAATTAAATACTGAAATTTAGGAGGTTCAAGGGTGGATTTATTTGAGATATTTTGGGGTTCAGCAGTGGTTGTTGTTTTCTCAATGCCTCGCTTAGAAATTGGAGATTGAGAATGTGAGGGAGAAATCGAAGGTGAGGTGGAGGGAGATTTACTCTTAGAATGGGCTATGGATTTGGATTTTCTCGCCATTCACAATTCATGCCCTCCTTCTCATGCCAAAAATGTTTATGCCTCGAAAATTGTTGCATCAACATAAAGGAAAACCACCTAGTCCGGACCTTAGAGCAGCTCATTTTCCGTTTGGTTTGGTGGCTCCGACTGGATGTAATGGGACCACTTTCCCAGTGATATATGAGTTGATGGATGATTGGTTGGTAATGTATAATGGGAGTGATAAGTGCTCTATTATAAAGTGTAGAAATATACAAAGATAACTAATCTATCCTAGGAATTCTTTCTCTTAGTGCGATTCTTGATTGTTTTTATTGACAAGTAAACATGAAGATGATTTACTTATAAATAAAAATATACATTCATATGAAAATTACTTTGTTCAATTAATTGAACAAAGTGATAATTAAAACGTTATCGCACTGATTGTAACATATCACTGACATATATATATGAAAGATGACAATTTAGAAACATCCAATAGCGACAAATTAAAGAATTTTTGTAGAAACATATACACAGCAATATTAGCAAAGTGATAAATGCTAATTCACATAGAAAAATAAAGCGAAAGCACAGATAGTAGTACCGTATGCATTTGAGTCTCCTCTGATGTGAATGACATTCAAATTCTGCCTTCTAATTTTGGAATACTTTCATAGGAATCAAAAGTGCATATCTCATAAAAGCCTTCTTTGTCAAAACTCAGAATTCAGGTCTAGTCTTTTATAAAAATAAATATATTGGAAGCACAGTAGTGTAATTCCCGACTTAAGTCTTAATGAAAAATTGATGACCCCTTCTAAAAACATGAAAGGGTCTATAAATACTACAAAAATAACAAACTATGAAAGAAATATGCTATGCGCTGGTATAACCAAAACATAAAAATATGGAATTCTTCTTGAAATAGCAGTGCTGCAGTCGGTTGAAAAGATTCACTAAATCGGCTTATCTTCTTGTGAACGGAGTTAAAAAATGGAAAGAATTGGCTGGACCTCTAGTGGCTGACTCATAACAAAGTTCAATTGAGCTGTAAATGTAGCAGCGGCAAGTTCGGGGATCATGTGAATGATAGCATCTATGAGACACTTCATCACCATTTGCTAACTATGTGGTTTTACAAGGAAAAACCAAAATGTCTCCCATGTTAAGCTGTGAATGCCTCCGATCCATTTTTCTCTATGAATTAGCTCCTGTTTCCACTGTTGTTCTAATGATTTTACCTGTGGGAGTTTGCCTGGAGAACATTTTGTTATTATATTACATAAATATAGACTATTGTTTATTAATTCAATCAAATTATTTGTCGTTGATCTGCATCTGGGTGTAGCTCTCTCGGCTTTCATTAACTGAGACTCCCATTCAGAAAATAGAATTTCTTTATGTGACTCCTGTATCTTTGGCAGGTTGGCAGAATTTCCTTCATTTGAATCTTGCCAAAATACAAACTTATTTAAGGTTTCATCTGCCTTCTCTAACTCAAGCCTTGCATCTACTGACTTATCGATCATAGCTACTGAGATATTACATAAAGGAAGAGCCAACGAGATATTATAACACAGAAGTTCCAACTACCGAGATAGAGCCTTAGTCATCTCCAGGGCTTCAGTTCTAAATTCTTCTACCTTGGGATATCCCTTGAATCGCTCTAATTGATCCTTCATTTGAGCGATTTGCTCTTCTTTTGATTTATTCACCTGCTCGTTCAATAGTTGTAGTTTGCTCAATGCTTGGGATAACTCTTGCTACTTAAGGATGGCATGTTAATCAATTCTCTACTTTTCATTAATTAATTGCTCATTCAATTGTTCATTAAGTTGTTTCTGTTCTACCAACTGTTGCTCAAACTATTCTATTCTTTGTTGTCATTCCACCGATTGTGCTTCTGGCTGAATGATCACTTGATCTTTTTCCTTCAATAAATGATTAACCTTTGAAACCTTATCTATTGTTTTCGATGTATATGCTCCGGCATATTGAGAAAGTTTGGCTAAATCTTCGAAGGGATTTATTTCCTCCCCCCATAACACATTCATCATTTCCATCTGAGGAGTCAAAAGAGGAAAGTGATAAATTTTCCTCTTCTTCCTCTATCTTTTAACTACAGCCCTATGCTTAGGGTTGTAGAAAACATCTAGTGGTGGTATCTCTTCTACATGCAAAACAATTTAATTAGTGGGATTTTCAGGGATGATCTCTATGTCTTTATGAAGCTTGGGTGGCCTGCTTGTTCCTACAATCGGAACTATGTTGACTATTGATTTCTATGCTGTAGACACCTCTGGTGTAGTGAATCCTTGGGTGTTCTCTGGATTACTGATGATAGAATTGAATTGAACCCATTTCTTGATCAACTTAGGGTCAACATTAATGTGTGTATCAAGGGTGATCATGTTGAACATGTTGACAGGGTGCTACAACTATTGGAGGAAAAACAATTATATGCAAAAACATCCAAGTGTTTCTTTGGAGTACAAGAGGTGGAATATCTGGGTCATATTGTATCTCATCAAGGAGTTAAGGTAGACCCTAGCAAAATTAAATCCATTAAGGAATGGAGAATCCCCACATCCTTAAAGCATCTGCGAGGATTTCTCGGGTTGACCGGGTATTATCACAAGTTTGTTAAGAATTATGGGAGAATAGCAGCACCTCTAACAACATTATTGAAGAAAGATGCATTTTCATGGACTCCAGAAGCAAAAAAGGCCTTCGAACATCTTAAAGAGGCAATTTTCCAAGCACCAGTGTTGGCTACATCAGACTTCACAAAAACCTTTATTATGGAATGTGATGCTTCAGGAAATGGAATTGGTGCTGTTTTAATGCAAGATAAAGGACCCATTGCTTTTGAAAGTCGTCCAATCAAGGGAAAGTTATTACACAAAGCTATTTATGAGAAGGAAATGTTGGCAATACTACATGCACTTAAGAAATGGCGACCCTACTTACTGGGAAGACACTTCAAGGTAAAAACGGATCATGATAGCCTTAAATACTTTTTAGAACAAAGATTATCCTCTGAAGAGAAACAAAAGTGGGTCACAAAGATGTTGGGTTCTGACTTTGAAATCATCTAAAAAAAATGGAAGCAAAATGTGGTGGCAGATGCACTCTCAAGAAAGGATGAGGATGTGGAAGCATTATTGCGCGCCATTTCTATTATCCAACCAGATTGGATGAACGAAGCAAGGGAGGAATCAAAGAATGATGAAGAAGTATGGGAACTTATTCGAAAGTTACAACAATATTCCAGTAAATATGATACATTTAGCTGGCAAAATGATTCGTTATGGTACAAAGATCGCTTATACCTCTGTAAGAATTCGCAACTCAAACAAAAAATTCTTATGGAATTGCACACTTCTCCCTTAGGAGGGCACTTAGGATTTTTTAAAACTTACCACAGGATTAAGAAGGAATTTTTTTGGGATGGCCTTAAATCAGATATTCAAAATTTTGTGGCGGAATGTTTGGTTTTCCAACAAAATAAAGTTGAAACAATTAAGACCCCGGGTCTGTTAGAACCTTTATCTATTCCAAGTCAACGTTGGGAGGAGGTTTCAATGGATTTTATCACGGGTTTACCCAAGTTTGAGGAAAAGAGTGTCATCATGGTGGTAGTTGACAGACTTACCAAGTATGCACACTTTTGTGCATTATCACATCCATTTAAAGCCAGTACAGTTTCTATTGCATTTATGAAACAATTCAAAAGCTACATGGAAACCCAAATATTGTTGTAAGTGACAGAGATCCCATTTTCACTGGAAATTTTTGGACAGAATTATTTTCTTGTCTTGGTACTCAGTTAGCTCATAGCTCATTCTATCATCCTCAATCTGATTCGGGAAAACTGAGATAGTAAACAAATTTTTGGAAGGATATCTTCGTTGTTTTGTATCTGATAAATAGAAACAATGGGTCAAATTGTTGCCTCTGGTTGAATCGTGGTATAACACTTCCTTCCATACAACAACAAAAATGACCCCATTTATGGCACTTTATGGGTATCAACCACCATCCATCACATCATATTTAAGAGAAAAATTCTAAGGTTCAAGCAGTGGAACATCACATCGAACATCAACAACAACAAGTCCTCCAACCCTTAAAGGATAACCTTGTGTTGGCACAGAATAGAATGAAACAACAGGCAGATCAACATCACAGCAAAAGAATTTTTGATGTAGGTGATTGGGTATTCCTACGGCTACAACCATGTAAGAAAATGTCCCTCAAGCAAGCTAAGAAGGATAATAAATTATCACCAAAGTATTATGGTCCTTACAAGGTGTTGCAAAAGATTGGTACTATGGCATACAAATTAGAGCTTCCTGCAGCTTCTCGGTTGCACCCAGTTTTCCATGTTTCATGTTTAAAGAAGGTTATAGGTGACAAGCTCCCAGTGCAAACAATATTGCCAGAACTTGACGAGGAAGGAAAAATTATATTGGAACAGGAAGCAGTCACAGAAATAAGAACTTGACAGCTACGAAATCATTCAATTTCAGAGTATCTTATGAAGTGGAAGAACTTATCCGCTGAAGATTCCACATGGGAGGATGAGAATTTTATGCAAAAGTATCCAGAACTACTCAAGCGTTGAGCACAACACTTTTTTGAAGGAGAGGGGCATGTTGGGTCCCTATAATACTAGTGATTACCCCATTACTATTGTAGTTGTACCCCTTATTAATATTGTTGTGCCCCTATTGCCCCCATATTGTTATTACTGTGCCCCACAGAATCCCTCTATTTTTATTTTTGTGGCTTTATATTATTATTGTTAGGTCGGTTGGGTTATATTGTGACTCCTTAGACTCCTATATATAGAAATGAGGTTTTGTCATTTGAATCATGGAAGAATTGTTCATTCATGTAATGTAAAGGAGGTTGCCCCCTCGAAGAGGCTGAATTCTAAGGCGTTGATCTATCTTTTCTATCTTTTCTTGAGCTGGTTTCATAACATCGGGCTTAACGTTTCAGACTAATAGCTCCAATCATGATAAAGGAAAATATAATAAGACGAGGTATGTTCAGCGAATAGTTTGGTTTAATGCTTTTAAAATTTATATTCGCAAACAATACCTTTTAATGAAGTTTTCTTGAAATGCGTACCTTTCTTTATGATATCGCAATCGGGGAATTCAAAGTCATCCTTGCTATGTGTTGTGTGATACCTCCAACTGCTCATTTTGATTATGTTATTGGATAGGAGGTTTTAATGAGGACCCTTTTGAGTGCAACCTTTTATCATTACAATATGCGATCTTCGATCGCTTTATCGCATCGGAAAGTTACTTATGATGACTTTTCAAAAGGATATTTCACATTTTAGAAAAAGATTTTGGGTAATGACTCTATTGCATCAGGCCTTTTGTGTGATATGATTAATCCCAGGCAAGTGGTTTTATTGAATCACTAATTTTCTAAGTTTATTAAAAAGGGACCCATTTCTAATTAAAGTTTTTGTAATTTTTTTTTAAAGAAATGGGGGGTTTGTTGTACAGCACAACACCACCATATAACCTTTCTTAGCCTCCATGTCATATTACATCTATTATGTCATCATGGCCATATTTAAAACCTTTTGTTAAATTTAGTCTAGTCCACAAGTGCCACCACTCCTATAGATCATCCATGTGGCACGATCTTGCCCTTGGTTATGACAAGGAGGTCACACTGCTAGCATTTGTCCTCTAGTGCATTGAATTCTATGAAATCCACCAAGTATAATGGTAAGTGGTTTGCAAAGGGATGAAGAGTAGTTTGGAAATTCCTTTAATTTCACTCATAATTCACCTCCACACACCCTACGTCACTATGGTGGTTTTGGATTGTAGAAGGATGCATCATTGTTAAAAAACCTACACATTTACCACTTGCAACCAATTAGTATTGTTAATTCAACCATCCTTTGCATCATTTCATTATTTCTCTTGATCTTCCATATGGAAACCACTTGTACACCTAGACTCCATCTTAGACTACCACTTATACCTTACTTCCACATGGCCCTTTCATGTCATCTAACCCATACATGTCACAATTTTGGTTTATGTCAAATGTGTGCAATTATTTTGTACAGTGCCACATCATTTTTTTGAGGTTTTCCGTAAAATTATAAATAATCATATAAAGCATTCACAAAAGATACATAATCCTAAGAAATTGCCATGTTGTCTTTTAATATAATATATGTTATGAAGGATTAAAATTGGCACACAAAACTACTCTACCTACATTGCATGCAATGGGTGGATTGATGGATCCTCGATCTCTTTGATATGGTGTGGCAATTTTTAGGGGTTTTGTATCTTTCATGAATGGTTTTTTTGGTGATTTATAGGATTTTTGTGACTTCATGCAATGTTGAAGAGATTTAGTGCTACAAAATGCAAGGGAAAAAATATTAAAAGTTTGGAGAGAAGTTTTATTGGGAAGAAAAAGCATCAAGTTCTAAGGAGAGGCTATCCTATATAAATGATGGTTGTGCCAAAAATAATCATATCTATGCAAATGACACATGAGGCATATTTGGCTTGGATTTGAGATCTAGATTAAAAATGAGAGGCATGATCTACTAGCTAAGGGGAGTGTGATTTTGGTTGATCTATTTGTTGATATATAAATATATATGAGAGATTAGTACAAATTTTAGGGTCGAGGACATGGCTACTAGGGTTTTATTTTATACGGGGACTGAGCCATAATATGTTATTAACAATTAAAATTTGCAATTATCAAATGAAGGTGGACCCTAACATGGCAAGTTTGTGTGGGAACATGATTTTCATGTAGGGATTTTTTGTAGCTACTTGAAGTGAGTTTTTTATGGTTTCTCCTATAGGTACAAAAGGTGTTTTGGAGGTAAAAAACCATACAACTATTATTCCATAACTAATGTTAATATTGAAGTCATTGGTGAAGGTGTCTATAGTATGCATATCAATTGAATTCTAAGAGATGGGTTGTGTTTTCTTAATTGGAAACATGTTCTTGTTTGGTCATGTTCTTCTCTTCAATCCCATTGTTAATGTCCTCAAATCATCGAATTTCATACAACATATTATCCACTCACTCTACTAACAATTATGAAAGATATTATGCACAACATCTTATAGATAGGAAATGGCTTCTTATTGGATAGATCTAGCATATTGTTTAAATTTAAATTTGTTTTCTCTTGTTCATTTGGGGTGATGACCTACATCCCATGATCTTCATTTGATATAGGCACGACTATACAACGTGAAGGGATATCTACAAGTCTATAGCTAACTCATCCATGTTCGCAGGAGATTAAAGTAATGGAACCTTGGCATTGATATGATTATAATTTTTTGGTGGTCATAAGGAGATAAGGTTGGAGAAATAGAGGAATATATTTATCTCTTGGACTATTTTAAAGACTCCTTACACAAATATGAAAATTTTGCTAACTACCCTAGTGGTGTTATGTTGGTGGAAAGGCTTCCTAGGGTTTTGGACGTAGAAGGGGAGAAAATAGTTTCAAATCCATACATAGGATAAGTGGTTGAAATGTTAACCTAATGGGAGGTGATGTAATTCTACGGTGTGATCTATATTTTTAGGCATGTGTTTAAGAATTGGAAATTCCCCTAGAGTATAATTGGTGGACTGTAATAAAGGGAGAGGAATTTTCTACTATTTGAAAAGTAAAGACATCTTGAGTCTGGGTCTTGGACGAAATTAATCCTAAACCTTCAAAGCACTCACTATACATGAAGTTATTGGTTACGAAGTTGGTCAATGGAAGGAAGAAATCTTTAGATATGGGAGAGGGTGGTTTTATAGGCAAGAATCACAACATTTGCAAGGAGAGACAAGGGTGATGGAAGTGAAAGGAACGAAGAGGTGGAAGGTGGTAGAGAGTTAGGGGAGTGGGGTTTCTTTGTTGGTGGGTGAAGACATGGGTGTAAACTAGATACTTGATTTGGTAGGAAAAACATTGGTGGGGACACTCATGAATTAAAGGGTGACTTTGGAACAACTTGGAAATTGGACTCAATAGGTGTGGGTTGTTGTTCTTGGTTGCAATTTGTCCTTTCATGTACTATTTCATGGATGGTTAGGGTTATTATTCAACTCTGAGATAGAATATCTACTCATTATTAAAGAAGCATGGTTCATGGGCAGTTCTTTCCTATCCATAAAGTCATGGCATCATTTATTTGACACTGAAGATGAGGTTATGGAAAAAAATTGAGTTTGGGTGAAGCTACCTATCTTATCCATGGAGCTATAAACAATGCAATCTTTTTACAACAATTGGGAATTTTCATGGAAATACACTTTTAATTGATTATAGATTTCTACCAAATAAAGGTAGATATGTGGTGAGATTGCTAGTTGAGAAAAACGTCAATGTTGATGTTTATGAGTTGATGAATTTTGTAATGGGTGGTCCAAAGTATTATTAAATTATATTATCTAAACATTCCATTTAGATGCATAAGATGTCATGCCTATGGCCATGTGCACAAGGACTATGGGAATTTTTTCTTCAAAAAAGTTTGGTGGAAGAAAGAGATGTATGTTTAAAATTGTGGCAATGAGGGAAAACTAGTGGATCTTATTCAAAATGAAAATGTTGAGGAACAAGGTTCAAAGTTTCATGGTTCAAATAGTGTACTGAAGGGAAATGATCAGAGGATGGGGGCCGAAGAGGTCCAGGTTGACTCATAAGTAGGGGACCTTTATATACCTTTGGGGGATCATGATCAATGTTGGTTCAATAAGACTCCAACTTGGCTTGGATTGGTATGATTTATTCTTGAAAAAGAAGAATGATTGCAAGAGATATACTTTAATGGAGGATCACAAGATTTCAAGTATGTCTAGTATTGTTCCTCTTAATCAATCTATGGATTCCTCTACTTTTCAAAATATGGAAGAGGTAGATAATTTTCCTATGGAATCAAACAAAAAAGTTATTTTTGTTGGTAGAATTATCACTTTGTCAGGTGATTTGAATTTTTTCAGAGTAGCAATAAGTAGGGAATCCCCTGATGTTGATTCATGTGAGTTAATTTATTCTATTAATAAGGGAAATATTATTAGTGGAGGGACTTGTTGGATTATCTTAGACACCTTTTTGAAGGAGGGAGGGCATTACCTTCTATGAACAAGGATGGGGGTCAACACCACTAGTATTATTAGCCTATAGTGGTCTTGGCTTTGATTTCCCAAAAGACATATGACCTCTGATTATAGAGATAAATTTAGCATAGAAACTAGATTAGAATAAAGAAATTAAAGAAGAGAATAAAGGTAAACAAAGCTTGATTACAAGGGGCCTTAGAGCAAGCTTAAACCCCTAAGTATCACGTACTTTCATTTAATATAAAAGGCTTGCGAGCTTGGGGGGTAGTCCAATAGACTAACATTCAAGTGATTGATGGTGTAAGACAATCCTGGCATAATTCCAATACAAGAGACAACAAAAAAATTGAGACAAATTAATTTTCAAACTCAAAAATTCTTTAGGGAGATGGGATTTGCATGTTTTAGATTCATAATTGTTTTTAGGGGGTTTGGTTATAGGTTGGAATTTATATGTATCCATTATTAATTCTCTCTTTATTCATTCGGGGCTTTGCATAGATGTATTAAGTAAAAATTTAAGAGTGACTCACACTTTACTAAATGTGTATGGTTTTTATGAGAGAAATCAAACTTAATAGGAAATTTTGTTTGATTCTAAGTGCTTTAAATTCGATAACCTCATTATTAGAGAGGAATTGAATTTTACTTTGAATAGAAGGGAGATATGGGGGTCTAGTGCTAGAGAGGATAAATTGGTTGGATTATTCCCTTACTTGTTTAATCAAGTAGATGTTGTGGACATTAAGCCTATTAAGCTTAATATAACTTGAAGTAATAATATATTGGGGAAATATTTTGTTTTCAATAGGATCAATAGGTTTTTGATAAATAAGCGATTTTTAGAAAATATTGAAAGGTATCAGTCATGGGTGGGACCCAGTAGATGCTCAAAACATTTTTTAGTTGTTTTGGAACTAGATAAAATCAATCCAAAGCTAGGAGCTCCTTTGAAGTTTAGTCTAGTGTGGGCTAGTAATGAAGCGTTTCAAGATCTAGTGAAGGAAATCGAATTGAGGTATAATCCTTCATGAGAGGGCACTACTTGTGAGAGGGAAAATATGGTTGATTAGGTAGGAAAAAGACACCAAAAAAGAATGGTCAACTAAAATAAGTGGATATGAATCTAGAGTCACTTTTAAATGATAATATGGGATGTTAGCCCGATGATGAGGATACATTCATTTTAAAGGATCTAGAGTTAAAAAATCCAATGCTACTTCTAGATACATAAAGGGAATGCAGGCTCAAAAGTATCCACTTAGATTGAAATGGGAGATCAAAATACCAATTTTTTTCAAAACTTTTCTAGTCATAGAAAGTGTTAATAAAATCTAGGAACTAACCAATAGGGAATAGAGGAAGCTTAGAAACTTTTGGGATATATTTGAGTTACGGGTGCATCTTTTATAGGAGGTGTTTAAATAAGCATAGAATAAATTCTCAAGGTGGTGCCTTATTTCCCTAGATTGGTTGCAAAAGAGGAGAATGAAATAATGTATAGGGTATTCTCAATCAAGGAACTTATTTACATTCTTAAATATTTTAAGAAAGATTTAAGTCTAGGTCGAAATTGTTAGACTATAGTTCTATATTGAGTTCTTTAATCTGTGGGGTGTGGACCTGCTTAGAGTTGTTGAACTAAGAACATCTGGGAAAGCACCTGTATCCTTTAATTTCATTTTTATTTCTCTCATCCCAAAAGTGGATTGTCTTAGTACTTTTGAGGCATTTATGCATATCTCTCTATGCAACTGCAATTACAAAACTATTTCCAAGCTCATTGTTATTAGATTGAAGACTATATTCTCAAAAGTAATCTCACCTAAGCAATTTGGGTTCTTGAAAGGATGCCAAATACATGAATCCATAGGATTAGCATAAGAGAGATTCTACACTATGAAAGCACCACATATGCCACCAATAATGGTCAATTTAGATCTCTCCGAAGAATATGGTAGAGTCTCATTGTTTACATTCGCCTACTCTTAATTCACATAGGGTTCTCACTTCCTCTGGGAAAGTGGATTATGGGATGTGTGACTACTATTTCCTTTACAATTTTGATTAATGGATCAACATCAACCTTATTTAAGCTATCAAGGGGACTTAGACAAGGTTTTTCATTCTCACCCTACACCTTTTTTTGGTAGCAAATGGATTAAGTAGAGCCATTAGTGAAGTTGGGAGAATGAGGGGAATCAAAGGTGTGAGAATAATAATATGTAAGGAACTCATGCACTTACTATTCACAGATGATGTTCTATTATTTTGTTTTAGATTAGAAAGGGGGTATCAATGTCTCAACAACATATTACAAATTTACAATAACACTACAAGCATGGAAATACATGAGAATAAGTATATATATTACAAAAATTGTATGGAAGTTATCCAGGATTTGGGTATTAGAGGATGTCTTCCTTTTCAACATTTAGACATGTCAAAAGGGATAAAATATATAGGCTTTACTCTTCATCCTAATGGCTATATAAAGGCATATTATTATTGGTTCTTGTCTAAAATTGAAAAACATGTCTCTTTTTTATGCAACACACATCTCTCTAAGGGTGGTAGATTGTTTTTTTTAATTCAATTCCAAAAGCCATGCCCATATATTGGCACACTCTAGCTCACGTACCCAAAGTTCTTCTTGAAAAAATAAAAAATTATTTCTTCATTTGTTATGGCAAGGGGAAAATGATTATAAAGGGAATCATTTGGTTAAGTGGGAGATAATTTCAATCCCAAAAGCTCTAAGGGGTTGGATGCTGAAGAACATACATTTATTTGGTAAGGATTTAGCAAAAAAGACATTATGGAATATCATCACAAACGAGAGCCTATGGAAAAGGATTCTTATATAGAAATGCATTGCTCTAGGAACCCTCTTAGACTAGATTAAGAGGAAAGGAAGATCTTAGTGAATGTATCCTACTAATGGAAGGAAATGACACTAACATCCCTAATCATGTGCTCTTATCTAGCATGGACAGTGGGAAATGGGTAACAATAAAGAGCGGGGATAGATGCAATAATGGGTTGTGATAGAGATGCATTCCTCTTTGAGGAAATCATACAACGCCTTTAGGTAATTGGAAAATGAACAATTCACTTGATTAATAATCTAGACAACAAATATCTATAGTCTGAAGGCTAGAGAAAGGAAACCAACCTTGGTTTTGAAGGAAATTCGGCCCAAAAATAGGATCACTTTTTAGCAATACTCAAGAAGGTACATAGAAGGTTAGAAATTCCCCAAATGAACTAATGTAGACTTTGAGTGAAGGGGGGAATTATACCCTAGTCTTAGATACTCAACACTCTTTGGACTAAGACCGAGAGATGAGAAGTGGTGGTGGCATAAGCTCTAGAAAGTTAAGGCCCCTCCCATGAGTAATTTGTTTATGTGGCTCATATTGAACAATAAAGTTTTAACATATGGGAAGCCCTCCAAAAAAAAATAGAGTAGGTCCAAATATTTGTTTACTTTGTAGGTGTAGTGACAAAAACACTTCACAATTGTTCTTCCATTATAGTTTCTCTCAAAAAATTTAGGTTGGGGCTAGGGATTTTTTGGGTATCTAGAGCCTTTGAAAATGTGAATCCATATATGCATGTATCAATGTATGGTTTACTTGTGCTTCAGGTAAATCCAATTCAAGTTAATTGGTGAATTGGATAGATAGAAATGTTATGTTTTTCTAAGAGAAGATGATGCCCACTTTTCAAGTAGTTGTCTTGGTTAAAGCTTTATTTTCATGTTATAAGATTAACCCCAAGGTTAAACAACAGAGAATTTTTTCAACATAATAGGTGGATAAGTCATTGAACAATAATTTTGTAACATGGAAACCCCCTAAAAAGGAAATAGAACAAGGCCAATTGTTTGTTTACTTTATAGGTGTAGTGATAAAAACACTTCACATTTGTTCTTGCATTGTAGTTTATCTCATAACATTTGGGTTGAAGTTGGGATTTTTTGGGTATCTAGAGGCTTTAGAAATGTGAATCCATAGATATGTTTTTAGATGTATGGTATACATGTGCCTTAGGGAAATCCAATTTATAGCTCTATGGTGAATATGGATAGCTAGAAATGCATTTTGTTTGAAGATAAGTTGATGCCCACTTTTCAAGTTGTTGTCTAAGATAAAGCTTTATTTGCATATTACAAGGTTAATCCCAAGGTTAAACCATAGAAAAATATTTCTACAATATAAGTGGATAAGTCAAGGCCTAGATTTAGTTAGTTGGAATCGTTAGTTTTTGTAGCATCAGATGTGTTATAGCCACGAGGTTTGGTGGAGAGGCTAGAATACATGTACTCTCCAATACCCATAAATCATTTCTGGAAATTCCACCTAGAGAAGACTTAATTAAATTTATTAGTCAATTTTTAATATTTCCTCAGACTAAATTTAGGAAATATGATTAATTAATCAGAATTAATTAAGTCATGGTGAGAATATTCTAGAAAAGTACATGGATCAATTTCTAGTTAATCATAGCCATCAATTAAGATTTAATCATGTTTGTTGAATCCTCAATGGAGGATTACAAGAAGAAGTTGATGGGGGTTGGAGAAGACACACTGAGTCAGTTGAGAATTCGATTTTGCTGGGAAATCGATCTCTAGAGTAGTAGCATGCAGTTGCCAAGGTGATTCAGTGAGATTGAAGTAGTGAGAAAGGGGTAGAGATAGTGAGGCCGGGGGAAGTTTTTCTAGTTTTGGCGAGTACATTGTAGAGAGGCAATGATTGCCATAGATAGGAAGTGCAAAGGTAGTGCAAAGCCCTCTTGGGGAGATTTTTATTTTGCTTGGGAGAAGGAGAATTTCTAAGCTAGAAGTTGGGTAGAGGGTCCAAAGTCAAAGAGTATCAGTTTCGCAGATAGCAGCTGATGAGACAACGAGAGAAGATGCAATTTCAAGCTTGTGGGAAGCAGTAATTGCGTATCCTAATGCAGTGTTTTTGAAGAGGGAGCAAGGAGCAACTCAATTCGAGCTGAGGTCAATGTTGGATCACCTATGGAGTGAGAATTTTTTCTCACTAGTTATTATTTCCAGTTATTTCTATGTTTGGATTGTTATTTTAAGCATCCATAGATTGTACTCAACTTTTCACTACTGCTTAATATCAAAACCCTCAATTGTTGCACCGGTTTTCCCGAGTTGGCTTTTTCCGAGGACTTAGTCTAAAAATAATGGTGTCATATTGTGTGTGTGCATATATTTCTTCCAATGTTTTTATTTATTTCGTAGTATTTTATTTGTGAAGATTGCAGTGCATTTGCTTCGATATTTGTTGTAGCACACATCAAATAATTTGTTTAATTAAATTAACAAATAGAAGAAATACCATTACTTGTTGCAATAGGATTTGGGGTTAGCAGAATTTTCACATGGTATCCGAGTGCAGATTGTAAGCCAGAGAGCTCAATAGCAGAAGAGAAGAGGAATTTTGTAGCTCTGCATAAGTTGCAGTTTGAAACCGTCAGAGGCAGTGCAGTTTCTTGGCCAGGATGGTCAATTTTGTGAGGAAAAATCAATTTCTTTTAGAGAGTGATAGAGAAATCGTATTTCTCTAGTTCAAAGATTACCAGAGGCAGAGGGAGTAGGCAATATCTTCTTTACAGAGCATATCTCTAGCTAGACGTGGTATTTTGCAGAAGTTGCTAGTGAAAAATAGCGTTAGGAGGAAGAAAGAGCACACACTAAGGGAAATTTTCCTCGGGGGAATTCTAGCTTCAAAATTTCGATTTTCTCTTACAGATCAACAGTCACTATGAGCATATTTACTCACTCCAATAGGGAGTGTGTAGAGCCTAGCAGCAGTTGAGCAGAAGAGAAGAGGATGATTTTGACTTATTTTTTTGAGATGGCCACTATCAGATTACGAGATCGGGACAAGTTGGACAGTGCTCCAAACTATGTCATCTGGAAGGCTAGGATGTCCTTCCTTCTGGATGAGTAAGGCCTGAAGCCATTCATAGATGCAGTGGTAGCTATCCCCCTGGACACAAATCAGCTGAAGGAATACTGAAAGGAGATGGCGAGGGTGAAGAGATTGATCCAAGATGGTGTGAGGGATCATGTTGTATCACACATAACGGTCAAGGGAATGACCAAGGAGATGTTGGATACACTTTCCATGCCATACGAAGGCACTTCTGAGCAGTGGAAGATGTACTTGGAAGAAAATTTGAGATGCACCAAGATGTAGAAGGGGGAAGGCATAAAACCCTTCCTCACTAGGATTCATGAGATCCAGGATCAGTTGTCAGCTGTTGTGGCAGTGCCTCAACCCACAGAGCTATTACGGTTGGCACTCAACAATGTCTCAGAGGAGTAGCAGGTGTTTGTCCAAAGTATCTTGGGCAGAGAAACCTTTCCAGGTTGGGACAGGATGTGGGCTGATTTGCAGCAAGAGGAGTTGAGAAAAGCTCTTTTGAATAGTTCCACTAATGGCAGCAACAACAGGTCGAAGCAGGTGAAGGGGGAGGAGAATGTGGATCTCGCATCAAAGATTCCCAGTCAAGGACAAGGGGAGAAGCGAAAGAAGAAGAAGGACCTGTCAAAGGTCAAGTGCTTCAGATGTGGTGAGCTTGGTCATTACAACACCCAGTGTCCTATCAGGAAGAAGGAGAAGGAGGAGAAGTAAGACCAGGCGGAAGCTCATGCCGAGATTGATAGGTTGTCATCCAAGCTGGAGGAAGACTTTTTCATGTTTACTAACATACCCCCAAGAGTAAAGTGGGCTGACTTGGTATTGTAGCCTCAGAGTGCTACAGATGGGCACGATTCTTGAGTAAGTCCACCTCTTGAATCAGATCCTTGCTACAGGATCCCACAGTATTTCAATAGCAGGATGGATCAGCGGTAGTAGAAGCAGTCAGATGGTAGAGTGACAAATGCAAAGCCTAGTTGCATGTCAGATGTTGGGGAGCGCAGTATAGAGTTGGAAATAGTGCAGGTGGCACAGTGCAGAGTCAGCAGTAGCGCAGATGCCTCAGTGACAGTGCATATACTAGCAGCATTCAGAGACTCGAGTGGCAAATGCATCAAACTAATCACGGTTGATTCAGTATTTTGGATGATTTTTAGTTACGGATGTTGCATTTGCAGAAGCAGCAGATGAAGAGGGATATATAGTGAAGATGTAGTGTTGGCAACAATTTAGTAGAGTCAACAGCAGCATAGATGCAACACATATCAGATTTGTGCAATGGTTGGTGGGTAGCGGTAGCCAGACATCAACAGTGTGACATGAGATGATGTAGAGACAAGGTGTTGTTTCAGTGGGTTGCAGCACTAAAACACATTCCTCGCTAAGAGGGAGTGTTAGTTTTTGTAGCATCAGATGTGTTCTAGCCATGATATTTGGTGGAGATGTTAGAATACATGTATTCTACGATACCCAAAAATCGTTTCTGGAAAATCCACCTAGAGACGACTTAATTAGATTTATTAGTCAATTTTTAAAATTTCCTAAGTCTAAACTTAAGAAATATGATTAATTAATCAAAATTAATTAAGTCATGGTGAGAATGTCCTAGAAAATTACAAGGATCAATTTCTAGTTAATCCTAGCCATCGATTAAGATTTAATCGTGGTCGTTGAAGTCTGAACGGAGGATTATAAGAAGAATTCGACGGGGCTTGGAGAAGACACACTAAATCAGTTGAGCATTTGATTTTTCTAGGAAATTGATCTCCAGAGTATTAGCATTCAATTTCCAGAGGTGATTTAGTGAGATCGAAGTAGTGAGAGAGGGGAAGAGATAATGAGGCTAGAGGAAGCTTTTCCAGTTCTAACGAGTACATTGCAAAGAGACAGCGCAGATCCCTCTTAGGGAGATTTCTGTTTTGTTGGGGAGAAGGAGAAATTATGAGCTAGAAGTTGGGTAGAGGGTCCGAAGGCAAAGAGTATCAGTTTCCCAGATAGCAACTGATGAGACAGTGGGAGGAGACACAATTTCGAGCTTGTCGGACATAGTGACTGCGCAAAGGGAGCAAGGAGCAACTCAATTTGAGTTGAGGTCAGTGTCGGATCTCCTGTGGAGTGAGAATGTTTTCTCAGTAGTTATTATTTCCAGTTATTTCTCTATTTGGATTGTTAGTTTAAGAATCCATAGATTGTACTCAGATTTTCACTACTCCATAATAGCAAAACCCTCAGCTGTTGCACGAGTTTTCCTTAGTTGGGTTTTTCCAAGGAATTAGTCCAAAAATAACGGTGTCATATTGTGTGTGTGCATCTATTTCTTCTGCAATATTTTACTTGTGAAGTTTGCAGTGCATTTGTTTCGATATTTTCCGTAGCACACAACAAATAATTTGTGTAATTAATTAACAAATAGAAGAAATAACATCAGTTGCTGCAATAGGATTCGGGGTTAGCAAAATTTTCACATGCTTCATTCTATATTTTATAGACACACAAAGTTCAGACCAAATTTAATATTGTAAGAGGAACAAACAACCAAGGGGAATTCAAGGCCTTATACTATTTGCTAAAATCTACTCTAGACAAAGGAAATGATAAGCATCAAATCATGGGTGATTCATCTAATGGTCATTCGTTGGATGAAAGGAAATCTTCAAGTACAAAATAGTTCTCTCCTTCCTCTAACACTACAATTAAATGCAATATCTAATCAATTTATTTGGATCAACTATCCTCATGTTTATAGGGTGCACAACAAGAGTGTAGATCAACTCTCTAAGGAAAGACCTGAACTACATAAGCTTTATGGTTCTTTAGAAGAAATAAATTATGGCCATGCAATGGTCATCCATCACTTTGCATTAAATGATTTCTAAACTTCTTTTTAACTTGTAATTTGAATGTATTAGGCATTATTAAGTTTAAGTTTTGTTTACATGATAGATAATATACTTGATATTATGAAGGATGTGGATTTTGTTGGATGTACTACTATAGGGAAAGATTATGAAGAGATATATATCTCAATGATCCATTATGGATTGTGCCTAGAGAACCCGAGTATTGTATTTTTGTTCATCTCATATATATATATATATATATATATATATATATGGTGCTTCAACTTCATTTCCATGGCTCATTAATGCGTTAAATCTCTACAAAAGAAGGAAACCAACCCCATTACTTGTCAAATTGTCACCATTGCGACCATTATATGTTTGTGTCTCATTCAAAATTGGGAATTTTCATTAATTTCCGCAAAGTTTTATACAAATCCGTCTTTGGAATCATAATTCACACAATCTACCTTGAAATTTAATGTGTATAATTCAAGGGTTACACTAATTGGCCTTGAAAAATCTTAATTTTCTCCATCACAATATTTTACATCATTTTTTGGGAGATTTTAGAAAACAAATTTCCTACATTTTGTCATTGTTCTTGTACAATCTATTTTCCAAGTCATGTTACACTAGTGTTGTAACTAGTGACACTGATACCATTTGGGCATGTGCTCAATGACCTAATTAAAGTGTAATCAATGTTCTTACATGGAAATCATATTTATTTAGAAATATAGTCTTCAAATCAACACTGCCAACAAAAGAATCAACTATCCATGAATGCATTCATCCATTTAAACTCTTAAAACTTAATCTTTGTTACACAAATTATCATAGATGATATGTTGGAAATTAAACGTATAGTCAATTTCCTCATAAAATTATTACAAATCCTTCATGATTTTGGCCTCTTTTGAGATACCCACAAATCATATTACAACCAATTGAAATTTTTGAAGATTAATTTACATAATAGAAATAGATTTATGCCCCTTCGATTTGCAAATATGGTTGTACTACAACCTCAATTTTGCATACAAATATGTGCTAAACATCCCAAAATGCCGTCCCAAACCAAATCTAACTTTTGGCCTATAATCTTCAAGAAATAAGTATATAATTCTCATATATAACAACAATAACATTATCAAACATCAACGCATTAATAACAAAGACTATAATACTTATTTTAAATTGCACTTGGGGAAATAGCTCCATGGAAGTGCTTTTCCTTCCAACAATAGGCACCAATTGAAATTGATGCCACCCCCATGCCAGCGAATGAAACAAGAAGGAAGAATTTACTAGCTATAGCTCATGCTTCCCTCAAGCATCCAAATTCCAATTATTACAATAAAAATATTACATATCAAACCATTTTTATAACAACAATCCCACTCACTAGCATCTCTTTCCCCCTCAACCCTACACAACACAAGGAATGGGATCCCCTTTATTGTTAAATAGTGTCCTAAACTGTCTCATTTCTTTCAAGTGCTTCAACACTGGCTCATTAAGAAATCTTTAATGCTAGGAACTAGAGAATCTTAGATGTAATTGTTACACATTCTCAACCATGTTTCCTCATACATGCATGGCAATATAACAAACCCCAATGTTGTAGCTACCCAACATCAATGCCACAACATACATGAATGCTAGCATGCATTAGCGTTTTCCCCAAAGGTAGAGAAATTCTATTCTACGGTGTGCATGAACAATGTGTGCCCCTTCCCTAAAGCTTGCAAAAATAAGACTTAAAGACATAGGAAATAAAGGACATGAAGACTTTGGGTAATAGTGATAGCAATCAAAATTGACCCCATATCACAGAAGTATGAGACTAGCATAGTTGTCGATTCCTCTATTATATTTAACAAAAAAAAGACACATGGTAATAGCTATTTCCATCTCTATTTCCCCTTTCAACATTGCCTCCATGGCACTCTTAAAAAAGTTAACACCACAAGTGCACATCTTTATTAGTTTATTGATTGTATTTTAATTTAAAATATAATAAAATGTTACTTAACTTATCCAACTCTCATGTATTTACACAACATATTTTTATGCCCATAAAGAATATTATGAATAATAGTAGTCTAAGAATATTAGAAATAAGAATAGTCTAAGTTTGTTAATGATATAGATATAGGTATAGATTATAAATCCTCTCTTTAACTAATAAATGTTTTCAATAAAAATAATTTAGATGGCAAATTAACATAAACAACTCATATTTAGTATAACTAACCAAATTCACTAATTAAATTTCATTTGATATAACTAACCAAATTCACTAGTTAAATTTTATAGTTGAAATCACAATATATACTAGTAAAAATAAATAAATGTGATAATCACCATCATTAAAATCCTTAACAGCAACCCTGAAATATTGTAAAATTCTTTATTTCAAAAACAAAAATACTAAAAGTATGTTTAATCTTATTCACTAATTCTATAATTTAAAATATGTATTTTGGATAAATTATAAATTTTTAATCTTATTAATTAATTTTATAATTTAAAATGTTATTTTGGATAGATTATAAGATAAAACAAAAAGAGATTGAACTTCAAACAATGAGCATGTCTTACAAGATGATTTTATATTATCTAATTGTTTCTCTCTCACGCGGTGCTTTCTGTATCAATGTTTTCCCACTCTACCTCTTTCTTCTAATACATTTTCCATCATTCCTCTCCTCTCCTCTCCTCTTTCCTTTTTTAAGATTTTGGACCTTCTCCAACTCTTTCACAAGTGATTGATTTGGCCTTTCCTTTATATACCCAGCCTTCTTTTCCTACCGATAAATGAGATTGAACTTCATACAATGAGCATGTCTTACAAGATGATTTTATATTATCTAATTGTTTCTCTCTCACGTGGTGCTTTCTGTATCAATGTTTCCCACTCTACCTCTTTCTTCTAATAACATTTTCCGTCATTCCTCTCCTCTCCTCTCCTCCCCTCTTTCCCTTTTTAAGATCCTGGACCTTCTCCAACTCTTTCACAAGCGATTGATTTGGCCTTTCCTTTATATACCCAGCCTTCTTTTCCTACCGCTTTTGTTGTTAGGGTAAGCTGGTTTGAGAGAGGAAATGATTTTTTTATTAAAGTGTCACCTACATGTTCATGATAGCCTAATTGGTTGTGCTCACTCACACTTTGGTAGCAATGAAGCAATATATTTTTTTTTATGTAATGTGATATAATGATATGTGTTTTTTAATAAAGTGAAATGGTACAAGAAGTATAGAGTATATAGTTTAAGTGGGCCTAATCGTTAAGAGCATGTGTTTTCTTCTAAGAAGTTAGAGGTTCAAAATCAGAGGGGTAGAGTATGAATGTTTTGGTAGATTTAGCAATCGGAGGTGGGTCCCTTGCCTCACAAACAAGGGGTCTCATACACAAATTTGGTGTCTAAATTGGATATTGGGTCCCTTGTCGCACAAACAATGGGGGTCTCATACACCCATCCTTAAAATTGTCCTTAAAATTGGATATTAGGTCCCTTGTCCCACAAACAAGAGAATCTCATCCACCAATTTAGTGTCTAGCCATGACCTTAAAATTAGATAATAATCCCAAAATTTTTAGACAATTTAATATTTTGTAATTTTAAAAAAAGAAATGATTTCTTTTATATTCTAACCTATTTAAATCTACTTAATATAAATTATATTTTAATACAAATATAAAATATCATTTTGGGTTTAAAACTATACCATATAGATTATATTTTTAATATATAATATAAAACATCACATTTTTTCCAGTATTCCTAAATCACTTCTAAATAAATTTATAAATTATATTTTAGTACAAATATAAAATATCATTTTTTGTTTGTTTAAAACTACATCATATAAATTATATTTTAATATATAAATATAAAACATCAGCTAAATATATATAATAACACATTTTTTAATATATATAGGAATGATACCCTATTTGCAAAATGATATCATATTTTTAATGTTAATGGGATTTTAAATTCCCAAACAATGTTTTTGACAATATATGTGCATGTATTTCCTGTCCTTAACACCAAATGTGATATGGTTCTATCAATTTCATATGTGCCATTAAAATTTCACAGATATGATAAGATATTTTTTAATATATATAGGAATGATACCCTATTTGCAAAATCATATTTATTTTTAATGTTAATGGGATTTTGAATTCCAAAGAATGTTTACGACAATATATGTACATGTATTTACTGTCCTTACCACCAAATGTGATATAGTTCTATCAATTTCATATGTGGCATTAAAATTTCACAAATATGATAGGATAGGGTAGTAATTCAAATTCTGTAACCAATTCCAGTTCTAATTCCATTTACCAAATATGTGCATTAAAAGCTTACACAAATCAAATTAATTTCATTTTCCAATTATTTGTGTTGAAATTTTATACAATGTTTGAATAATAAGGTCGTAGTTTAATTAGCCAGAAGAATTGCCCAGAAAGTTATGGAAATTCTGATTGTATTTAGAGAAAATCCGACAAGGATTTTTGTAAATCCAAGTTATAGTCGTTAAACTTCAAAATTTTAAGTGTCCTAGAAGTTTTTGACGGTGCTGAATCTATTTCTACCATAAAAACAGGATTCAAACACTATCTCTATAAAAAAAATTGAAATTCTTTTGCCCAGATACCAACCACTTTTGACCTCGGGAATTCCTCCACCTCGTTAGACAAACCCAAACGACCCCAATAATAAGTAGTAGGATAAAAATAAAGTTAAAGTTAAAGTTATTCTTCCAGATAAAAGTAATAAAATGATATGAGTCATTTGCTATCATTCGCATTGATATTGGACAACCAAGATCCGGAAAAGATTCCATGAAAGGCGAACACTAACACTAACACTAGGCAAACAATAAATATATTTATTCAGAAAGTATAAAATATAGATTAAAGGCAAATATCAACACAAACTCTTTTGGAATGGGGATCGAACCCTCGACCTCTCGCCGGGGAAAGCTTTGACGAAGAGAAGAATAACATCCCAAACTATGGATCCTCCTACCTCCTATAATTTCAGCCGCTCTCCGGGATCCAACAGATCTCCAGAACTGTGAGCGCATACGGAAAATCCTTAACATAAACATAAAACCCAAACCCCTTCAATCCTGTCGGTGGATGAGAAGAAAAAAACTGAGCAGCGCACAGGCCACGGCAATAAGATTCCCTTCTCTGAGCATAATCTTGCAGGCAAAAGACCCTATATCTTTAGTAATCCTCTTGCCTTCCAATACCAGCAAATCCCTGGGCTTCCCGGCGAAGGTGAGCAGGACGAGTATTGTAATCCACGTTATAAGCATGGCCGGAACTGTAGCGGCGAGCATGGCCACCATGGCCAGAGCTCCGAAGACGGCACCCAGCAGCACCGAGGCGTAGAGCGCCGGCCAACCCACGCTCGGTTGCTCCTGCAGACCCGACTGCCATCTGAGCACGGATCTCACGGTTTTCCACAGCGAACATATGAGAATCCCATAGATTGACACGAACAGAAGGAACCAGAACCGCCTGGTGCTGATCACTCTCAGAACAAACCTTCGATAGAACAGATTTTCCTTTTCCCGTGTGTCTACCATCCCTTATTCCCACTGTATATAAAAAATAAAAAATCTTCGGACATCAAAAGCAAATCTGCCAAAATGGGGGATTGGGGTTTTGTTTCTCACAGACCGTGTTGGGTAATTTTGGAATATGAAGATTCCATGGGTTTTTAGCCGCGGGGCAAGGACCAGGACCAGGACCAGGACCAGGACCAGGGCTCGATACTCGCAAAAAAAAGGACCTGGGACAGCGGGCAGGGTTGTTGACAACTACGCCTAAATTCATGAAGCCATTGGGACACCAGGGCTTTGTGCTCTTATGCGTTACTTGGAGTCGAGTGTAGGGAAGGTGTGAATATACAACGCTTCTTTGTGTGCCCAATGGCACCCACGACGGTCACTTTACTAACAAGGATGGAATTTGACAAACCTCAAATACAATACACTTTTCAAGATTTCTTATAAATCCTTTATTTATTTAATTTAGGCTTCGCAATTTGTATGGTTGGAATGGATTTAATAATTAACGAGAGTTACTACTTTTATTTGGTAGTTACTATAGGCTCCACTTTTGTTGTTTTTCGAGAATGCATTTTCACAATCATTTCCCTAATTTGTCGTTATGCTGGTCTCTACACATTTTCTCTATGCATCTTTGCTTTCCAGATGACATATTCCATATGCATCTTTGCCCTTAAGATGACTTATTCCACATAGGGACTATTTTGCACAAGTGTTTTTTCAAGCTAATCAACGGTTAAACTTCAGTGGAGTAAGTCGACAACAAAGATTGATAGCAAGGCCTCATAGTGTACAATTGTGACCCCTTCAAGGAGATCTTTTGCAAGGAGTCGATATCAAGCATTGGTGGAGGCAGAGACGGATGCAGAATAGGCATATATGTGTGTATGTGTGTGTGCATATATATATATATATATATATATATATATAGCTTCCTCACGAAATTCTTTGTGTGTGGGTCTGGCCTCATTCAGACCCCACACCAACATTGTTTGAATTGGAAACACTTAGAGGGGTGTGATAAGTATTTGTCTTCAATTAATCAATTTAACTTCATAGATCATCAATTATCATTAGCATCACAATAAACATAAACCATGAACAACACCATTCAATAATGCACAACAGTGAAGACAATAAATACAAGATTTTCGGTGGAAACCATTACAGGAGAAAAACCATTGAATGCTTCTTAATATAGGTCCTTTCAAGATTACAACAATGGGAAGCTCCAACTCCCTGACCTGCCAACTCCAACTGGAAGGATGCTCCAATGCCCTAGCTTTATCAACTCTGACTGAAAGGACGCTCCAATGCCCTGCATAGGCTCCAACCTACCTAGCACCACCCTGTCACCCTATTCAACAAGCGAACCATGTTTCACAATTTTCAGACTTGATCCACCTATGCTCAAATTCAAAATAAATGGTTGCCAATAACACCATTGTAGTGCCTCTGCTCTTATCATATCATTCTCAAAATTCTGCTATTGTCATCATGGTACTACCACTACTGCAATGTTACTGCCTCTGCTTCTTCCCAATGGTCCATAGTCCATCTAATCTTTGCAATACAATTCTTCTTTTGTGAAACCATAGCACTGCTCAAACAAATCACATGCTTCAATGTATCAACTATAAAGAGCAATGTACATGACCCCAAAATTAATATATCAACCCTGGAGCTTATGGTCAACAAACCCTAACTATTAATGCTGACATCATCAACTATTGCACTGCACTTTGTAGCAATATACTCTTAGATGGACCTGCAATGAGTCCTTAATCAATATGTGTATTTTATCAGCTAGAACTTTTCCAAAAGATTTGCCAAGACTAGGAACAAAGATCTGCTTTCTAGAAATGCCTCCAACATAATTACCTTAATACTATTCAGTAATTTGGGCTATTACATGTTTGAGAAATCTAGTGAATATACTATTGTTTTCCCACGCGATGTTTAGAGGATAGATCTTACTAAGTTCTACAAACCTCATAGATTCCTATTGATCTGATGATGGTTAGAATATACCAAAGCACTATTCATTGGCCTTAATCTTTTGTTGGTCTTGTTTCTAACTCAAACTTCAACATTACACTTTCTGCAAATCCTAGATAGTGAAAGTCCTAGTGCTAGCCAAGTCACTTCTCTAATTAGGGCATGAATCTGCCTCAACCGACTAATAAACTAATGACCTTAATTTAGATTGAACCAAGATACACAAAATAAAACTCATCTCTGAATAAGACCAAATATGATCCCATATATTACTCATGTCCAACTCTAGGAACTTTAATGCATATTGTACCTTTTCATAAATTAGGGCCCAAAAACCATAGAAACAACTCCTCAAGATTCATCAAAGACTCAGACTTCTCAGATATGTGCCACTGGTTGGACCCAAAAAGAGTTGAATATGCAATCAATGAACCTTGAATTTATATGTTGCAATTGAGTGTTTAATTCCAACCTTCATGTGCATATGTGTAACACCCTCCTCCCACATCTACCCAAGTAACCGTCCAACTGCGGTAAACATTTGACAAGAAGTTACTATGATATGATTCAACTCCCTATGTGTTAGTTAAGGAAGTGGGACTGATGAAACACATCACACAAACCTTCCACATCAGCAACAAAATTTCCAGGATCCATCCCAATCACTCAAATAACTAGCCCCTGAGACCAACTGAAGTTTTAGTGCATCAAACCCTTGAACACTCCCTTAATATGGACCGAGGTGTGTCTAGGAGGCTCCAAATGCTACCACGGCAAGGGAAATCGAGTGTCCAGGGAATTTTTTCCGCAGTGTCATGCTTGCGACTCTGAGATTTGTGCCACTTTTTCAGGCCTGGACCCACGTCACTACCCAAAACTCAATGACACCTTTAGAGATGAATTTACACAATAGAACAATGATACATTTGAAAAAACATTGACAAGGACTAGACTGGACCCCTACTAGCCATGACAGGTATTTCGTTAAACATTTCATAAACATGAAAGCTATAGGTCTTAATAGTAGAACTAAGCATAGGGGTCTCATACTTATCTGAGAATCACTACGAAGCATTGATGCCTCAACACATTAGCTGCAATTTCATCTATTAGGTCATAGATACATTATTCATTCATTTACAAGTAAAAAATGATGAGAGCCATAAATAGCCATTGTCATAATACATGTTGATAACCATCATAATAACAACAGAAATACCAAGGAAACAACAACCATATAATCCACATATAAACCAGTATAATACTCATGAATTAACAAGGAGAAATAACCTCATATTGATGACGCAAAGGCCAACCAAGTGTGGGACTTCCATGAACAACCCGACCGTAGACATGGCTGAGCCAAATCTCTCTTCAGCCAGTGACCCTCGTGCCATATTCCAAGCATGAATGTGGGATCTCATGGAACAATCCATTAAAACCAAACCAGGGCTTTTAGAGGCCAAACCACCTCAACTCATCAAACAGTGATTCCACCTCACAAATGGACATCATAAACCATCCACAAATTAGTCTTTACCCAAGCTTTCCAGGCTCTAGAGTGTTTGTTCCAACCAAGGCTTCCAGGACTAGTAACTCACCCACAGCATCCACTGGGCTTCCAGAGCGTTTGTCTAACCAGGGCTTCTAGGAATAGTAACTCAACCCACCAAGGGCTTCCACAACGTTTGTCCAACTAAGGCTTCCAAGACTAGTAACTCAACCCAAGTTGTTAAAGGGCTTCCAGAGCATTTGTCCAACCAGGCTTCTAAGGAACTAGTAACTCAACCCAAGCTAAAGGAAACATGAGAACCAACCAAGAAAAAAATGAACCCACAACACAATGGCTATCTTGGAAATGGCAAGGCTAGGGAGATCCACTGTCAATCCAGGCAACCCTCCATGCCAATGACAAATCATGACCAATAAACAAATTAGTGAGGAAAACATACATGCGACTTCGTACTTGCAAGAAAAACTCGTTGCATTTGTTGATTCCGATGTCCTCTTGTGCTTTCCTGCTCTTCCTTTGCCTTCTTGCTCCAAAAATTCAAGTATGCCACACTCCTCCAAGAGTGCTCCAAGAAAATTGTAAGTGTCCAAGAGTATGAGAGAGAGAGAATAAAGAGAGAGCTCCAAAACAGAACTGACAAAAGTCTATGAACTGATCCTCAGAATCCTTTTTATTAATGAGGCCTCTATTTTCTTCATTTTCCATTATTTTCCTCCTCACATGCAACCTGTGACCTTTCACCTCCCTTTTCTCCTAATTTCCATTATTTTCATAAATAAATGTGTCAAAATGTCATTTTGCCTTTCCCAAGTCTTTTCCATTGCCTTTGCCAATTTCCTTAGATGTTAATCAATCACCAGTGATCCCCATAACTATGTGTTTGCCCAACATTTAACTCGGAGTAAGTGTCCCATGACCTTGGTAAATATTTTTCCTTTATTAACTTTTACATGGATTTTTTTACCAAGGCTGTTACAGAATCCTCCCCCTTAGGGGAACACCATCCTCGGTGTTCAACAACACCTACAACCAACAAGGTTGTTGTAAGAAAAACATACTACCCGTGGAACTTTACAACTTAGCTCATTGCAGTATTTATACTGACCATCCTATTGAGAAGAAAACCAACATGACAAGATAACAAGTATAACATCATAATGACATGAAACCCATACCGCTTATTTGAGCTTTATAACATAGCTCATGGCAGCATACTCCATATATATTATATATATATATTATATATACATATACAAAACATTACCAAAACATGTATCGAAAACAAATACCAAAAACATATACCTAAACATCCACTCAACTAGTGAATAAGGAAGGATACACAGTCTTCATCTGATCCACCATCTCCCATTTAGCTTTGTTAGGCCCAAAGTGCTTCCATTTCACTTTAACCTGCTTGATTTCTTGGTTCCGGAACATGAGCATCTTTCTCTACAAAATGTACTGCAGCTCTGGCTGTAATTCTCCTTCTAGCTCTACTTGTAATACAGACTAGTCAATCACATGATCAACATCTTTAACATACTTCTTAAGAAATGACGCATGGAAAACATCATGGACTTTCACTGTCAAAGGCAATGCAAGTCGTTAGGCTACTAGCCCAATCCTATTAATAATCTCGAAAGGTCCACAAAATTGGGGTGTCATCTTGGCACACGATCCAATTTGCAAGGAGCTCTTCTTCGGCTTGATGTGCAAGTACACATGCTCCCTAACCTAAAACTACTTAAACAACTTGTTTTGATCTACATATATCTTCTGCCTATCCTATACTGATTTCAGATTCTTCTTAATTACCTGCATTTCCTATTCCAATTTCGCCAACATGTATGGTCCAATCAACACCCTGTTAAGTGGATCACTCCAACTAATATGAGTATTACAACTCAGCCCATAAAGCGTCTCAAATAGAATCATCCTTAAAGATTATTGATACCCATTTTTGTAAGTGAACTCTACCAGTGGAGGTTCTCTTCCCACTTCCATTGTTGATTCATCACATACATCCTCAACATGTCCTCCAATATCCTGTTGACCCTCTCTGTCTGTCCATCTGTCTGCAGATGATAAGTTGTACTAAAGGCCAGCTATGTGCCCAAACCTGCAAATAATTCCTTCCAAAACTTGGAAGTGAACTTCGCATCCTTGTTTGACATAAGCTTCTTCGTAACTCCATGCAATCTGACCATGTCCTCGACGAAGACCTGTGCTACATCACTTGGTAAGAATGTAGACTTCACTGGAAAGAAGTGCACCACCTTTTTCAACCTGTCCACCACTACCAAGATGGAATCATGATGTCTCAATGTCCTTGAAAAACCTATGATAAAGTCCATGGAAATGACCTCTAATTTCCACTATGGAATTTGAATAAGCTGTAGCAGTCCACCTGGATGCTTGCACTTTACCTTCACTTGCTGAAAATCCAAGAACCTAGCCACAAACTCTGCTACTTCTCTCTTCAAATTCGGAAAATAATAGAATTTATTTACTGTTGTTAATGTCTTTTGATAACCCAGGTGATCTGAATATGGTTTCTTATGGAACTCTCTCAAGATCACCTTCTTGAGCTCACAACTATCTGGCACATATATCCTATCCCTAAATCTAATCAATCCATCCATCGTGATATGATAGTCTGTTGAGAATTCAGTAGGGCAATGAATACATTAATTCTCTTAACTTGATAATTGTTTATGTTATCTTTTACTTATTAGCTTTGTTCGTTATTATTCCAATGTGCAATACATCAAACAACTACCAAAATAGTAAGAACAGTGACATAGTATATAGGTTGCAAGCCAGGGCCAAAACCCCTCCTCTTAAGGGGAAGACCCATAAATCTCTTCTTTGCTTAGATATTTCAATTGATGAATACCATGACCTAGACACTCAGTCAAATATCCTCTTAGATCAAGTCTACCATGACCTCCTGTTGCAATATCTTTGACCTCCCAGTAGATTTGAATTTTTTCTCCCCAAAAACTGCTGCAATTGTTGTTGCTTCTCTAGGAGACTTTGATCTCCCTCTAATAGCCTTCCTCTTGACTTCACTTGCCTTGCCTTGAGTCTTACGGCTACTAAGATTCCCTAAGATACCTTACATTTCCTTCCCTTCTCTTATTCTTCCAAAATCGAACCACAAGAGATCCCAGCACAAAAACCCTAACTTCGATCTTCCCAAGAGAGATAGATAAGGCCCAAAAACACTTAGAATTCTTTGAATTCCTCTTCTTCACGCTTCCTTCTGCGACTTCTTCTTCTTCTGCTTCTTCACATAAGAGATGAGTGAGTGAGTGATCCAAGTGGAGGACGTGTTCCTTTATATATAGGCTTCTTCAAGGGTGGACGTGGCTCTTCATGTAGGCCGACTTGACAACTCATTAAGTCAACTTGATCTTAGAGGTATTTTGACATTTTAATGACAAAATACATTTTTCTTTACAATTTATAATGTGCCCATAGGGTCTTCAATATATGCCAATGACTCTTATACCTAGGACAAACCCTAGAAGCACTCAATGGGCGCCTGACCTATAAGATAAAATAACTTGAGCATGAAACCTGTGCTCCAATAATAATAATAACTTATTTTCATTTTATATTTTCAAGAATACATTTCACACTTATGAATACCGAACCTAGTTACACATTTTTCAACGCTCCCTCTTAACTAGGGAGGTATTCGTAAGATGTACATGGTCATTCTCAATCTGAAGAGATCTCATAAGAAGAGTCAGATTGGTAACTTATTTGTCTAGCATCATATTAACCAACATTGTCACATAGCAAGGCCTCGACTAAGAACTTTATCTCTCCACAAGATCACAGCACAATGCTGGTGAGATCAATGATGTATAGACACCATTCATCATTGTCTCCCAGGGTACATACTCCAACCGGGTGTTCACAGAGTATGACCTTCCATTGGACTATTCTTATCTTGGGTAGATAATCGTCAAAGAATATCGGTCCACAACTACTCTTATATTGAATGTCCTATCACATTCTCAAAGAGTATCGAATGTGAGATGGTTACCCAATCCTCCATTCTTTCTTCCCAAGTGAAGACAAGAATGTAGTGTCTATCTCTCCCTCTCATTTAGGGAGGTTAAATCAACCAAACCAAACTTGTCCCTTAAGTATACAAGCTTCTTGTTCGGAAGTGATTTCATCAACATGTTAGCTACCTGTTCATAGGTGGATATATATTGTAGTTGCAACACACCATTTTGTACTATCTCTTGAATATAGTGATATTTGTTGTTGATGTGATTTTTCTTTCCATGAAACATTGGATTCTTAGACAAATGAATACAACTGATGTTATCACAAAGTATCATTGTAGGGTTCATCAGTCCTTCAAACAAGTTGGATAGAATCTTTCTTAACCATACTACTTCTCTGCTTACTTCATATGTTGCAACATATTTAGCCTCAGCACTACTCAAAGAAACAATGTCCTGCTTTCTGCTCATCCATGAGACCATGGAGGATCCTAAATTGAAACATACTCCCGTAGCACTTCTTCAATCATGTTCATTGCCTCCCCAGTCAGAATATGTATATCCAATCAATTTGACAACATTCCTTCTATCATATTTTAGACAATAGTTGATGGTTCCTCACAGATATCTCAAAATATGCTTTGTTTCTATCCAATGATCATACTTCAAATCCAATTGGAATTGATTGAGTACATTTACTACAAAACATATGTCTGGTCAAGTATTCATCAAGTACATAAATGAGCCAACAAGTTGTCTTTGGAAGGATACACAGGGCTTGATTTGGAACTCCTCAGTCTCTTCAAGTTTGTGATCATTAGAGTGGTCATAGGTTTACAGTCCATCATGTTGAAATTATTTAGAATATCGATCACATACTTTCCTTGACCCAAATAGATTTCATTTGGTCCTTTCTAGACTTCTAGTCCCAAATAGTAATACATCAACTCAAGGTCTTTCATGTCAAATTCTGCTGCTAGATGCTTCTTACATTCTTCAATTCAACCTTCTACACTTGTTAAGAGAAGATCATCTACATACAGAAGAATAATTATAGGTTCATTATTTTCAACCTTAATATAAAGGTTTGAGTCAAGATACCATTTTTGTTCTCTGTAGGTATGCATTCATTCTAGCATACCATGCCCTTGGTGCTTGATCGAGGCCATATAATTCTTTCTTCAATATGCAAACCTATATTTGACTTCAAATCCCAAGGGTTGTTCTATATAGATTTCTTCATCTATGGTGCCATTCAGAAACGTGGCCTTGAAATCCATTTGGTGGATGTTCCATCCCATCGATGCTGCTAGAGAGACTAATGATCGAATCATTGTATATCTTTTTGTTGGAGAAAATGTTTCTTCATAGTTGATGATCCAGGTGGATGTTGGTGTCCACCCACCTATCCCATTTGGACCCCCGCAATTGTCTCTTTCATTTTTTCAGTTTCCGTAATTGTAACACAATTTACTATTTTTAGCAGTTTGTTTGGGTCCTGAACTTCCGGAGCCGTTTTGAGGCCCTAAACGACGTTTTTTGGGAAATCTGGGGGCAACATGGGTCCATGGACCGATGTTTCCCTTCCCAAAGTGGTAGTTCTCTAATAGATATTTCTAACGAGCTATCATGCACGTCAAACGAAGATCATATGCCAAAGTTACGACCCCAAGAAATTGATGTACCAATTTACCCAAACGGGGCCCACAATTTGGCGTTTCATCTTCTAGGGTTAGGTTTTGGAATGTGAAGGGTTTTCCATTGTTTCTCAATAATAAATAGGCCTTCGAGCCTCATTGTAACACAGTTCAGAGGCATGTAGCCGCCACATCTCTTCTCAGAGATAAGCTACCATTGCCCTAGCTGGTTTATTTCCATTTCTGGTTGTAAGCATATTTCAGTATTTTCCATTCATGAAATGAAGCATTATTTCCGCTGCATCTTTATGTATATGGTTATCTCTGTATTTTATTGTGTTCCTATTTAAATCCAGATCAGTGGTATCGGAGCGGTCTGCTTTTTCTCTGTTTTTCTTTGCATGTCCCCAATGAGGTCGGGATATAAGGAGTTAGGGCTTGAACTGGTCGAACCTTTGCAAGACCAGCCTCGAAAATCCCGACGGCCTCCCATGACGGATGAGAAGAAAGACGAGGGGGCAGGAGATCCTATCAAAATCTTGCTCGAAGAAGCCCTCGAGCGGCAAAGGAACGCGATGATGGATAACTTTGCGCAGATTCTTCAGCGGCTACCCAGAGGTGACGCATCGGCTTCCAACAGCTACTCTGGAAATGCCAAACCCTTTAAGGTACAAGTGAAGTTTTTTAAATCCCCATCTTCGAGGGTAAAATAGACGCAGATGCCATAGATAAATGGTTAAATCTGCTAGAAGGTTATTTTTCTGTTCATGAATTTTCAAGTCGAGAAAAGATTGTTTTCGCTCTTCTCAAAGCAGCCCCCCACGTCAAGCACTGGTGGGAAACCTACTGCGAGCAAAAGGATGAAAGTACAGGCTCACTGTTTTCAGTCGCGCCCACTTGGGATTCATTTCGAAATGCCATCAAGGAGCAGTACTACCCTGTCAAAAGCTATGAGGACAAATACATCAGATGGACCACACTGCAGCAGGGACGAGACCAAGATGTGCCGGAGTTCACAAGAAATTTTCACACCCTTCACACACAGGTTGGTATCAAAGATTCTGAGCTGCATCTGGTACTCAAATACCGTGACTGCCTACACAGATACATCTAGGAAGAGATGGAGTTCTTGAACATCTCTTCACTCGGCACAACATACCGATACGCTGTCAAAATCGAGCAAAAGTTCAAACATAAGAAGCTAGACTTTGGATCTGCAAATCCAAAGACCAAAGGACAGGCAAGGCGAGGTGACCCAAGACAACCCGTCGAAGCCCCAAGAAAAGAACAACACCATGAAGCTGAAGAAGGACACAGGAAAGTGGTGTGAGTTCCATAAGAGTCCCACTCATAACACAAGTGAGTGTCGGACCAAGCAGTCACTGGTGGCCGAGTTGAAGGCTTCCGAATCAGATGCATGTTT
>APFE030292813.1:10753-27577 GCA_000404065.3 Pinus taeda | reverse complement strand
AGAATACAAGCTCATAACTATTTCTGAAGAAAACATCGAAAAGTGCAGAAATTGAACTTAAGGTGTAATGAAACAAATCTTAAGCTATTCTTTTTTCCTGCAACTTAGAAAGGCTAAAAGGTGATAAAAACATAAAATAAACAGGGAAGAAGAACACTTATTGGATCATGCAGAGACACAGGAATTCTGTGATCATTCCTTGGCCAAGAGAAAACAGCAAGTTGTTTCGCAATCCATGCTTTCAATAATCTTTGATTATGGAAAAATATGACAGTTACAGTGCGAGTCTTTGCTCAGAGAAAATGCTGGAAAGAAAACTGACCAACAACTACTACCAACCAACCAACCCTTCACAATATCGCTTAGGGTGGTATTTATAAACAAAATATCGGAAATACATCATTACAAGTGACCTTGACAGGTCTGCTTAGAACTCTTCAAAAATCTAAATGCTGCTGGAATTAAATGCAAGTAAATTTTTTTGGCTGCGCTGGGGGTAGCTGAATCAGAACAGGTGACGAGGTGGCCCTTGGGGACCAGATGCGGCACTGCTGGAGTGAATGTGCTTCGGGGCTACAGTTCGGCTTTGGTGTGAATTGAATGTGCAATAATTATGATATGAGAGCTTCAAGTAGTTTCGCTCTCCTTCTGTGAATCTGCTGGAAGATATTCAATTTTCTCTTGCTTTGGGCCGCTGCTCAAGATATTCTCTGATACACTTTGCCGCTACATTGATGGTTTCCGCCGTCAACTGATACTCTTTGACACGCTTGATGCCTGCTGATTTGATCTGATACACTTTAAACTCTGTGACTGATCTGCTGCTGTCTTCAAACCGGATCCTTTGGCACGATTGGGCGATTTTCGGGCTCTTTCAGCGTGTAGTGGGCTCGACAATCAGAAGATTCCCTGAAGATTCCTCGAAATGGCCTATTTCTCGTAGCGATGCGTGAATAGCGCTTCGCGCTATTCGCGCATCGGAAACTGCCTCTGTTTCTTGATCTGGAGCTTCGAAATGAAACTTTTCTTCCTGCGCGAAGCTTTTTCGACTTTTTCTGGCTGCTGATGTAAGCACTGCGTCGGCTGTACGGCGGATGACGTCAGCTGTGGGTCCCTGGTACAGCGCGACGTGGTGAGATACTGGATGCACTGTGGTGAAGAGACTCCGATGCGATATCGCGATATCGCGTCGGTGGGGAAAGAGGGGGATTATTGGGTTGGGCATTTGGCGCTTGTGACTGCCGATATGCGATATCACGATTTCGCATCGGCGGGGACGGAGAGGTGAATGGATTGGACACTCGGTGTTTGCGATCGCCGATCGCCAATTTCGCAATATCGCATCGGCGGGGGATGGATGGGCAATGTTTTGCACGAATGTGAGAGGGCGAAGTTGCGACGCGAAAACGACTTTGAGGAGAAAAGGTAAGTAAGTGGGTGTGAAGGCTTTTGAGGTTTCGGAAGGGGTCCGGCTACCTCGGGGGAACTTTATACTTTGGAAGGAGTCCATAGTATTTGGAAGGTGGTTTTGGAGATTGGGGTTCTTGCTTAGTTTCTGATAAATTGAACAATCCCCGGGAGTTGTTATGGTTATTTTTCAACCAGGGGGAGGGATATTACATAAGGGAATTTTACTTAATATTGATAAGGGGACGGGAAGAATAGGGAGCTAAATAATAATGTTAGTGGTTAATATGGAGATGGTAAGAAAGCGCTAAGTTCGGGAGAACTTAGGCTGTTACAAGGGGGTGGGACCATACTTCGGGAGAAGATATGGAAGAACTTTGAGTAAAGCAGATCTTTACTCAAGCTAGTGTTTATGGAGATGATGAACTTAAGAGGTGTCAAGTAGATCTTGGCCTCTTTTGGGGATGTTAGTTAATGATTGGGGAAAACAGAGAAGGGGAGTTAGTTATACCTCAATTGAGCCTTTCTGCTTACAAATCTTTGTTGATTATGTTCTGCATGATATGAAACTTGAAAACTTGGAACTGGTCAGTAATTCAACAGCCTCAGAACTACCTACCCAGCCTACTTGCCTAGCATTTTTTCTTCTTTTATTTGGGGGTGCACTTAGACTTGCAAACCCATCATCCATTTTTCTTTTGATACTTTCCTATCTACATACTACCCTTATTTCTTCCAGAGCCCAGATTAAGCTGTTGGGCTCTTCTGCTTCTCTACCTATCTAAGAATCTGCCAAGATTAAACTGTTTGGATAGATTTACAATATCTATATTGTAAAACATGAAATTTAAACCTAGGGAGACCAAGATTAAACTGTTTGGACCTCCCTTTAACTAAAGTAGCGATACCGGGATAACTTTACAAAATTTGAAGGCAATTGAATGAACTTGAAGTATCTTTCTTCATTTGGAGATTGTTTGAGCAAATATGGAGCATTACAGCAAGCAAAGTACGACATATTTGTCCTGTGAAATGCCAATCATGAAAAATGCATACCTGCTGCAGCAGGAGCTAACAGTAGTGAAGTCTTTAGCAGTGGAAAATGGGTCATACTACCTACCTGGGAATTTAGGTAATTGTAGAGATTACATGATTTTTTCTTCTTTAAATGCATGCCTCAAATCATGTAGTGCAAATGCTCCACACTACAAAGGGAATGTAGGCCAAATGGCCTTTTTTGCTTCCTTCAATGCTTTGCTCAGCCCACCCTCACTAGTTGTTTGATAGGCTATCTCTCTATCCATCAATATGTCCAGAACATAGTATGGGAGGACATGTGGCGGGGTAATGCTGCCAAATACCCTGATATACGTGAGTGTTTCTCTCCAAACCATCAGGCCATTGGGAGGATATCTAACTCGGCTTCCTTGGAAAACTTGGGGCAATCTCGGTTGTAAATCTATTTGTGGATAGGGAGCATGACTCCATGACAAATTTTGTAACAATGTGGTTGAAACTATGATTCCCACATCTCTTTATGCTATATATGAATGGGAAGTGGATCTTAGACAATCCACTTCCATCCCATGACAGGAAATTTTGAACCAAAACAAATTTCATCCATTACATAGGCACTCATGAAAAGTGGAGGGTAAACCCTCGTTGAGACACTCCTTTTCCTCCTATAATCGATTATTACCTTTACTAAATTATCACACAAAATTTGGGCCCAAGTCATTACAATTGCGTTTACGGCTGCATCTATTAATAGCAGCCATTCTTGGGAAAATTTAGTACTATCGGGATTGCCAAACATCCTACATAGCATGGCCCTATAAAACTATGAGGGGGAGAAATAGATGTAGTAGAATAGATACTGGTTTTGTCCTTTTTGATTTTGCCCTCATTATTTGACCAGGTTTGGGTGCAATTTGCTGGGCCCTCATTCTCTTTGGCAAACTTCTCAATGAACTGTTTTTTGTAGATGACTTGTGGCTCTGGTAGGTGGTATATAAGTCGTAGGTTATCCGGTGAAAAATATCCCATAACCTCTTGGCCTCTGGTCCTGTATTCTCTTTCTGAGATATCGACCTCATCGATAACCCATTTAACCATATCTGCATAAGGATATCTTTGGGCGCAGAGTTATACGATGCAAAAATGAGCATGCCGTCTAAAATATGGAGGCATCTGAGGAATCACGACTGTCAACTATGATCTTTGTTTCCAGAAGTCTTGGTTCCTCTTCTTCTAATATATTATACATGGTTTCCCACGTAGAGGTTCCTCCATCTCTGCTGCATGTAGTATCCAAAAATAGGGTAGTCATTTCTGATTTCTCAGACGCGACTGCCTTGCCTTTCTTCACCATCGCTCCTGAAGATTTGTTTTGTGGATTGTTCCTAAAAGTGGAGAAAAGAAAAAACTATCAGATATACAAAGATAATAATGAACATGAAATGGAATGATATAGATAACTTGTAAAGGTGATAAAATGAGTTTTATTTGAATGCACGTAAGAAGATATCATATCACGTTAGATGGCTTTTCACACATAAATGCCATTAATATTCACTAAATGCCCACTAATGTTCATTATCTCTTAGCTTTAATGCTCATAAATCTGCATCGTAAGTCAGGAAGAGAGCGTCTAGGGTGGCGGGCCTTCGAATTGTGATAATGCTGATTTTGTGATTTGCGAATCAATATCGCAGATCACATTATCGCATTATGCCTTTTTGCTTTTCTTATCATCTCTTATGTTTCTGCGAGATGCGAGATGCGAGATGCAAGCCACTCATTTATTATTTCTAAGACATAGCTCATTTGTTAGGTTTTCTATGTAAAGACCTTTTTACTAAGCGGTGTAACTAAACATTTGTTTGTAAAGTATGTAGGGAGTGGGTTCGGGTCTTAATCACATTTTCCAATTTCGATGGCCAGTAAGTTTGAGGTGTTCTTTTAAATGCTCGAAATGCTATGCGGTAAGGGAAATGATGCGATTACAATTTTGCATTTTGCTTGTTTTTGAGGTAACTTATTAAGGTGTGACTTCTACGAATAGTGATATACAATGCGAGACTTAGTTTTGATGAGAAATACCTAAGGACCTAGTTTATATAAGAAACTTAGTATTTTCAAGGCGTTTTCGCATGAATTCCTTCTTTGATTTCTTTTCGCTAGATTTGGTGGGTTAGCAAGGCTTTCAATCATGCTTAATCATGCGATATGCGGGAAAGGCAACCATTTATTAGTTCTTTTGACAAGAGGTTTGATTGATATCTTGTTTTATTCCAAAATTAATAAAGAAAATACCTAAATGCTAAATTTACTTTTGGAAATATTTTTTAAAGGGTCCCCATTTTTTAATGTAATTTTGACTACTACTATTAACAAATGGGGGGTTGTTGAATAGCACAACAATTGGCGATTCACTTGGAAGAACCAGTTATCTCTGAGAGTTTTTTGAAATTTCTAAACTTCCATAATAAAGATGATTTTGAAAATAAAATTTACATGAAATATAAGATAAGTCATACTGCTCTTTGAATATTTAAACAATATCAACTTAATAATCATCCTTTTGATTATCTTCAGGTCGTAAGAAAGTTACTTTGTCTGCATCAATCATTACTTGGTTTTAAAGATAAAAACAGGGAGGCTCTTTTTAGATCAGTTTTTGGTATACTCAGTTGTCATAGGTAGAGCCTCTACTGCCAGCAGGTGTTCATAGCCTGACAAGGTTACCTGTTAGCCAACAATGATTCAGTATCCCACCTTGGCTAGAATGCAATTTTAGAGATAAGCTTAGATTTATATACTTATTGCCTTTTTATTTTATGAAATACTTCTTTTTCTTCAACTTTTTATCTTTTAACCTTTAAAGGACAATGTCTTAGTTTGGTTACCAAAATTGACAATGCCATTCACTTGATTTATAACTTAACTGAACAAGCTGGCTTGTAATGAAACCCCTTGTCTTTCTGATTAATACAATCTCAAGCCATTACCCTATTTTGATATGCAGTATTGGTAATGTCAGCTAGTTATAACCTTATGATCATGGTAAGTCGGCTCTTGATGAGACCTATTATCCTTTAAGTTTAAGTATATTTTAGAATTACACTCTAAAAATGAAATCTGATTAGGTGGGGAGAATAATTGGCTCCTTAAGAGCTTCTGGATGACAATTGTAGAGTTTGAAGTTGCTTTTCTGTAGAGAGACTTTATTTTGTTATTGATACTTTTCTTGACTGATGTAGAGGAAAGATTTATTTCTAAAGTTAAGCGTCATCAAAGATTAAATAATTTTGGTAGAGAACAGGAAGATTTGGAGCAATAGAACTTAACTATATGTTTCATGTGTGAATATCACTTTCATAACAGTCTTTACTTATACAACCAAAAAGTCAAAAATTAAAAGGAGACTATCATTTGTAAAGCCAAAAGTAAATGTTTTTCAACTTGTATTAGTGTTTCTAGAAAAATAAAATAAAGGCAATAATGTATAGTGAATATAAGAGATCATCTTCTATGGAAAATATTTCTTTAGGATCTGCCCATTAACAGGTAGAGACTCTCTTTTACCTAATAAATCTTGCAATAAAAAGGTTGATGGGCCTATTTGTTCAACAATCTGAAACGGGCCAAGCCACATTTGTAAGAACTTGGTATGCTTACCTTTTTCTTCGTGGGATTTATCCCATTTCAATACTAGGTCTCTGATTTGAAAAGATTTTGAACTTACAGAATTTGAATCAAAGGAAATCTTGACTAACCGTTGATGATGCGCGTGAGTGATTCTGACCTTTTCCCTTTCCTCTTCAAGCTTAAGGATTTGTAACTATCTGACTTGCATAGAAGAGGAGGGAGTTTCTTCAATGAACTGAACTAAGGCTAAAGAGGGAATAACTACATTTGTAGGTAAGACAACTTCTTTCCTATAGACCAAATTGAAAGGATAAGTGCCAATGGAGGCTTTTTGAGTTATTCGATCTGCCCACAAAGCAAATATCAAAGACTTATGCCAGTCCTTTTGGCTTTGGTCAATAGTTCGTTTAATAATCCTTATGAGATTTTTATTTGTATATTCAGCTAACCGTTTTCCCTAGGGATAATAGTTAGCAGAGTATTTAAGCTTAAAACCTCTTTTGAGAGAAAATTCTATCATGGCATTGCCTGAAAAATAAGACGCATTATCAAACATCACAGTAGATGGTAGACCAAATCTGGTTATGATAAATTGATTGATGGATTCAATAATGTTTTCAGAGTTGGCTACCTTGAGTGGAATTGCTTCCACCCATTTTGTAAAGTAATCAGTTGCAGTAAGGATGTATCTATGCTGCTTAGAAGAATGAGGAACGATCTCACCTATTATGTCCAATCCCCATTGCTCAAAAGGTTGTTCAATATTGACTGGATAATGGTAATGCAAGTTTTCTTTATCTCCTAGCAGTTATGTGACAAACTTTACATCTCCTTACATAACTGTGTGCATCCTTGAATGATGTTGGCCAGTAATAGCCGCATATAGGATTTTATGTGCAGTGGTATCTCCTCCAAAATGTCCACCAACTGGTCCATCATGAAGTTCCTGCAACACCTTCTCTGCCTAAGATTTTTCAAGACATCTAAGTAAAACGGAATCATAATTTATTCTAAACAGCACATCATAGAGATTTTATATTGTGTAGCTTTTAGCCTCAAGGCCCTTCTCTTCTTGTAATTTAATTGCGTTGGGGCATATCAATTTTTAAAGTAAAATATGATATCAGCATATCTTGACTCAGTGTCATTAAGGCTTTCCTCATAGACTTGTACATCATCACCTGAGTCTTGTAGTGTTGATAGATTAGATGCTCTTGCTAACATCCTACAAAAACCTTGACCTTTTATAATTTTTGCTGGTTTGATTTCAATGTCATATTCATGTAGAGATGTTACCCAATTTGCTCTCTTCTCACCTACATCCCTTTGTATTAATAGATTTCTCACTACTGAGAATGGCACTATTACTTTGGTGTGGGTTTTGAGGAGAAAAGGTCTGAAGTGTTTTATTGATTTGAAAACAGAAAAAGCTTATTTTTCAACATCTGAGTAATTCAATTCAGCCCCCTGCAAATTGGAGCTAAAGAAAGAGATCGGGGCTTCAACTTTTTCTTCATTGACTTGTGTCAATATGGTTGCATATGATTTCTCGGAAGCAAAAGTATATAAAATGAAATGATTTGAAAAATTCGGGGTTGCTAAAGATGGAGCATTTATGATCGCTTGTTTGATCAATTTAAAAGCTTCATGTTCTAGGTGTTCCCATTTAAACAATTTTTCTTTATCATTGATTGAAGAGGTAAAACAATTCGTGAGAAGTCAGGGACAAATATTTTAACAAAATTTATCTGACCTAGGAAATATTGCATTGATTTTTTGTTATGAGGTAAAGGAATTTCAGAAATTTCTCTTATTCTGTCAGGGTCTATGTGAATCCCTGCTTTGGACACAATGAATCCAAAGAGCTTTCCTTCACTTAACGCGAAGAAAGCTTTCTTAGGGTTAAGAGAAATTCCATAACTTTGGCAACGCTCAAAGATTTGTTTTAAATCTCTTAGATGATTGCTGCACTTTTTGGAATATACAGTTATACCATCTAAGTAGATCACTACTGGTTTGTTTACTAAAAATTTGAAGGCTATGTCCATGACTCTCTGGAAAGTAGCACTAGCATTAATCAGTCCAAATGGCATATTTTGATAAGCATAAGTGCCCCATTTTGTTCTGAATGTAGTTTCTAGCTGGTCATCTGGATGTACTAGGATTTGATTATAACTTGAGAATCCATCTAGGAAAGACATTAGTTCTGAGCCTGCAACTGATTGGAATATTTGTTCCATAGGAGGTAATGGGAAATTCTCCTTTTAGCAAGCTTTGTTGAGGTTGCGGAAGTCTACTTATCTGAATATCGTCGTGCTTCTTTCTGACTGGGAAAAGATTGGAGACCCACCGGGGATTTCTGACAGGGAAAATAATCTTGGCTTTCAACAGTTTGTTTAATTCAGATTTAATCTAGTTTTATAAACTAGGATGGATTTTACTTAATTTTTGCTGAACAGGCTTCTCATTAGACGTCATGGGGATAATATGTTGAATAATAGAAGTGTCGCATGTTTTAATATCTTCATAGTTCCATGCGAAGACATTCTTGTATCTCTTCAACAACCGTGTAAAGGCTGATTTTTCATCTGATGTAAGCCCGAGGCCTAGATTAATATTTTGAGGTTTTAGGTTGGTGCCAAGGTTAATCAATTCAAACCTCAGAGTTGAACTCTGAAGTTTTGAATTGGTGGGTTTTTTAAATCTATCTTTGAGGTCATATAAATCTTCCAACTTAACTACAAACTTTGGTATAACCTTATTGGCTGTTTCTTGTTTAAGTTGGCTATCATGCTGGTCTTCATCAACTATTTGGTCATCATAAGAGCCTCCTGAGGTAAAAAATATTATGATATCTGGGTTGTTATTAAAGACTCTCTAATTGGTGATATTATCGGGAATAGAAGGTCTAAAAATCAATTCAATAGAAAAGTAATCAGGGCTATAATCTTCTGGTGGAATAAGCTTGGAAGAGACATTAGCTAGGAGATCGGCCCTGGCATTTTGGAGTCTTGGAATAGGGGAAATATTAATCATTGTAAAATGGGAAGTCAGGTCTTGGACCAACGAATGATAGTGTTTCAAATATCTTGACAGACAGTGTATAATATTTCTTACTTGTTTTATCACAATTTCTGAATCTCCAAACACTTGGAGATGTTTGATATTAAGGGTAATGGCCTTATACAAACCTTGAACTAATGCTTCATATTCCGCGGTGTTATTTGTGCAGTCAAATTCAAGTCGGCATGCTAACATAGTATTTTCTCCTGTAGGGCTAACTAATATGCATCCTGCTCCTGTTCCGTCATTAGATTTAAATCCATCAAAAAATAATTTCCAAAATAAAGAGCTAACTACAGGTTTATCTACAAAATTTACGCATTTAGAAGTGTCTGCTTGGGATTTTTTTTTGACTTGAGATACAACAGAGTTTTCCAAGGAAGGTGAAGTGTAAGCATTGAAATTTCCTAGAAATGATTCTATTGAGTAGTTATCAATGATATTATTACTAGACGCGACTGGTTCATTTTCTCCTTCTAGCTCTGTGCCTATGTACTTTTGATGTTTTTCATGATCAATCCTTATTTGATTTGGCTTTCCATTATAGGGAAGCCACATGTGAGACCAGTTAGTTTCAAAATAACCATGAAGTTTCTCTGACCAGTCTCTACTAAGGATTAAGCCATAGAACTTAGGAATATCAACAACAAGAATGTCAATGACTTGACAACTTTAGGGTTTGATGAAGGTATAATGCTTACTTGATTAAGTTCCCCAACAACTTCGACTTGAGACCAATCTAATTGTACTATACGTACAACAGATTTTTGGGGTTGAACATTCAAATTTGCATAAACTGTTCTAGGTAAAATGTTAGATGAAACTCCTCAATCAACTAAACAATTGTGTAAATTCTTATTAAAAATTTCAAAAGTAAGGAGGAATGGAGGAGTATGATATTTAGATCTTCCTCTGATCAGAGCAATGTCGATTGGATCAATTTTGTTTAAAGAAGTGCTAGGGGGTGTTCCAATTTCTTGGGCAGCTTGCAAGATCACATCAGCAGGAAGAGGTGTAGTAGGTACTGCTTTGAGTTCTTTAAGGAGTAGCTTCTATTGATGTTTCAATTTTCTAAGCTCATGAAAGGTGATGTTTGCCTTAGTAATCTTCATATCATCAACAATATTATATTCCATTTCATCAGAAACTATTAGGGTTTTAGTTGAAGGTGAAGAATCTAATTGAGGAGTGGTTTGAGTGGATTTTGATGAAGACTTCTTACCTATTGTTTTGTCCCTAGGAGGTGGCATTGAAGCCTTCCGCTTTGGATTTATTTGTGGCAAATCAACAAGGTTTTTACTTCAGGTGGCAACATGTAGTGCTTCTTGAGTTTCTTCATTTGGAAGAATAAAATCCCACATTCCTTGTAACTCCGCCACTTCTTCATCATCTGATTGTTCTTCATTTGTTGAAACTTTGTCTTCCTCTCCATCTGATCCAATATTGGATATAGCATTTGGAGGTTTAGGATTTGCAAGGGAATTCCTCTCAAATGGTCTAAAAGATTTTTTAGAGGAGGTGTTTGCTACCTGTTTTTTGATATCAACCATTTCGTTAGACATGTTTTTGAGGACTTTTTGTAAACCTTCAAGATCAAAAGGATCTTTAGGTGGTTTCTTCTTGGAGTCATCCCTAAATGTCACTTTCTTAGATTTTCATTCTTCTAATACATTTTTCTTTTCTACAGCTAGTATGCATGTTTCTACAGCTATTGCCTCTTTCATATTTTCTGCCAAAGTTGGTTTGGCAGCTCTATCAATGAAAATAGCTGTGTTCGAAGGGAGAGCATAAACATACCACTCATTTTGGACTTCATTTCTAGGCTTAGACGCCATTGGTATCTTATTCAATAATTTATTGAAGCGAGAATTGAAGTCTTTTATTGGTTCTTTAGGTTTAGCTTTCAAATTTGAGAGGTCATTGATTAGGGTACTGTGGATCTATCATCTCCAAATTTAGTTAAAAAATGCTCTTAAAAAGCATACTAACTATTAATAGAACCTGATGATAATGAGAAGTACCATTATGCTACTGCTCCTTGTAAAGTATATGGAAATAATCTTACAACTGCGTCTTCTTCCGCTACTTCATTTAAGTTAATGGAAAACATGAAATTGTTTATATGTTCCTCAACAAGTAGGCCATTATCAGGATTGAATTTGGGTAACCATTTCTCTGGATGATTTGGCAATTGATGTAAAGGCCCAACCATCCTAACAGCTCTTGGGTTTGTCCATGGCCTCGGAGGATTTTGTGCCATTGCTGGTATGTGAGTAGGAGAAGGTGTAGCAATGGTTGGAGGTGATTGGGTAGAGGAGGATGTAGTTCCTGTACCTGTGTGAATCATGATCTGGAGTGGCGAGGCAGATGATTGATCTTGTGATGGTAAAGGTGGAATGAATGTAGATGAAGCTTGTGTCGATGAGAGAACTTTTCTATGAGATTCAGACGGTATTTTCTTAGATTTCTTACGACTTGGCAGAAGGAATTCAAATAGTAGGATTCCAAGTTTTTCACTCTATGCTCTAGTTAACCGTTGAGATGGGGTAAACTGAGAGGTAACACTATCTTGGGATAACTCATATTATTCTTGAGATAACGAAATCCCATGTAATTTATGAATCAAGGATTGGACTTTAGGGGCTTTAGTAGAAGAAGAATGATCTGGCTTTTTTGGGAATTCAACAGTGTGTTCTGTAGTTTTCTTTGCAACTTCTTGCTTAGTATCAGGAGATTTGGAATGCAATTGAGATGTTGGAGGTGATGGTGAGTGATTTTTACTCTTAGAATGGCCTGTTGATTTGGATTTACATGTCATTCACAACCAGACCCTCCTTCTAGCACCAAAGCGTTGAAGCCTCGAAAATCGTTGCTTACGACATGGGGGAAAACCACCTGGTCCAACCCTTGGTTAGCAGTTCCTTTTCCATTTGGTGTAGTGGCTCCGACTGGGGATAATGGGACTAGTTTCCCAATCTAATTTATGATAGTGCTGATGGGGTGATATGTGATATTTGAGTATGTTTAAGATAAAATTAATTTAATCTAAACTAATAATCACATGTATATATCCTAATTTAAACACTATCTAGCTATGACTATACCCAAGAATAAATTTAAAGTATGCGATCTACAATAATGTCCGAAAGCAATTGGTAATAAAGATCATTCAATTGCAATAAGAAATGAAATCGTTTAACAATAATCGTTTCGGATAAATAGTTAGCCGAAACGATTGTGAAAGATATATCGTGTAAGAAATTATTCATGTAATTCAACATAAAATTTAGGCCATCACCATACAAAATTGTAATAAATGATAACCAAGATTCAAACTTTCATACATAAACAACTTGAAGGGAGGTTATTGCTTAATACATAAGTAAAACAAAATTATGAGATAAAACTACCATTTGTAATAAGTCCTGCTCATGTGATTCAACAATATTGATCTACTCCCAATCAATCCAACACCATCTAAGAGTACAAAAGTGCAATTTCAGTAGAAGATGCCAGATAAGATAAAAATAAATCATGTTCCATTCATTTCACCAGAACTTCCTCAAAGGGACAAAAGTGCATGTTTTGAAGATTGTTTCTGATAAAATTTCTGGGCCCCTCTCTAAATGCATGAGAGGGGTTTAAATACTAAACTATAAAACTAAAAATAGATTATTACAAAAATAGTTGAGGAGGTTTAAACAACCTTTCTCAAATTATGAAAAATAAAACAAAAATAGAAATGAACATGGTGACTAACTCCTTTGTGTTTATCCTTCAGATTGCAGATGTCTGTCATGAGCTTAAGCTGTGATGGTCGACCAATTTCAGATTTCAATTGCCCAGTGAACATGACGCCGGTCAGTGCTGGCACCATTTTCTCCATAGAAGTGGTTAGGCATTGCAGGGTCATCCATTGGATGTGAGGCTTCACTAAATGTCACCAGTATGCTTCCTAGTTTAACCTGGTCCTTTGCCTAATTACTTTTCCTTTTTCCTTTGTTGCCTGCCTCCACTGTTGTTTGAGTTGTTTGACATTTGGAAGAAAACCTGGAATGGACTCTGCTACTAGGTTGGCACTATGTAAATTTTCATTGATGTTCTTGATAACACTGGTTACTGCATCTGCTGTTGCCTTTTCTGCCTGTCTAAACCTAGAATCCCAATCAACAAATAAATTTTCCTTATGTGATTCCTCTAGTTGAGGCAAGTTGGATTTTCTCCCATCTTCTGAATTCTTCCAGGTAATGAAGTTAGAAACTCTTTTGAAGATTTCATCATATTCTAGTCTCGTCTCAATGACTTGACTCGTCAATTTATCACTTGTCTTGCAATAGGAATTCCATTGTGAGATCTTCCGGCATAATAGTTCCTTTTGGTGCATTAGCTAGGAGTTAAGGCTAAGTACTTCAGTAATAAACTGATCAATTTTTGGATCATTTATTCCTTGTATCTACACTTCCTTCTCTACTAAGCTAGCTTGATGTTTTATTTGCATCTACTTTAATTCTTGTTGGAGCATAGCTAACTGCGATTCTGCTTATTGGTTAGATTTATCTTGCTGTCGCTATTGTTCTAACTACAAAATTTTATTTTCCCTTTCTTTAAGAAACATTTGCACCTCTATTGCTTTATCGATAGTTTCTGTAGCATAAGCTGCAACAAACTGTGACAGCCTGGTAAGGTTGGCAGATGGGTCGATGGCTGAGTCTTTCCAGACAATATCCATCAGTTCATTGTTGGGAGTAGTAACAGTTGTAGCATCCAACTTCCTTCTCTTCCTTTGTCTTTTAACAACAAATTTGTGGACAGGACTATAGAATACATCTAAAGGAGGAATCTCCTCAATCCTCAAAACAATTTCAAAGATAGGAGTGACAGGAATGTGCTCCACCTCTTCAGTATTTACAATTTTCTCTACTGTAATTTCTTGAGTTGTTCTGTGTTGTGGAGTCTGTAGCTCTGGCGTTTGTTTCTTTGTATGGAGCTTTTTATTAAAGTGATACCATTCTTCATCTAAATCAATCACCAAGGGTTTTATTGGCTAGGTGGAGGTGGAATGAATTTCAACCTATTTTTTACACTGAAGTTTGTGTTAACACCCAGGTTGTTCCCTATGACTCCCAAGGGAATACGGCCGGGGTAACCACTAACCAATCTTTGGATTACAGCTTCTAGCCCAGCTGTAATCAGAGAGGGCTCTCTCTGCAAGGTTTGTCTCTGTCCTATGGAAATTTTAGGCTAGTTATGAAATTGAGGTTTTTGGTTTATGTTTGGTTGGGAGGATGTCTTTCTGAAACTTTAAAGTTGTAGTTCTGCAGGTAAAATTAACCCATTGGGCAATGGAGTCTGTGGCTGTTGGTTATTTGAAATCTTGAATTTGATGCAGCTGGAGTTACAGGGCCTTTTAGATACTTTATGAAACAAACTTTAAATTGTGATAATGGAGTGTAAACAACCAGTGAAAAGCAATTAAGAATTTTTCACTAAGCTGGGATGTGAGAAAGGGATGTATTTCCTTAGGAGCAAACTTGAATTCCTGAAACAATAATCACTGTGATGATATAGTGTGAAAGGGTAGCAGTTAAGAATTACACTTTCATTACTATAACTGAAGAAAAGACATTTACAATAACTTAGATTGAGTTCAAGGTAATCTGTGATTAAGTCTTGGAACTATTCTTTTTCCTTGCTATTAACTGTTTAAACATGGAAACATGAAAGATATATGAAAGATCAACAAACATATAACAAAGAGTTACAAGAGAAACCTATTGAGTCATGAGATACACAGGAATCCTGCAACTTTCAGCTAAGCACCAGACAAGATCAAACAACACAGAGCTTTGGAAATTCCATCATCCTTTGTATTATTTCTCTGAGAATTACAGTAGAAGAGGATCAGAATAGATATGAAATATTTCTTACATCCAATGTCCAACCCCTGCTAAAAAATGCGAGGGGGAATATATAGCAGTCTCATACAAAATATCTCAGGCATTGAGTCATCTGAGAGGGAAAATATCTTCATTAACTCGTACAAAAATTACAGATAGAAAGTTATTACAATCTTTAATGAAACATTAAAGGCTCTTAACTCCTGTCAGAACACTTTCACCTTTGGAGCTCACGGAGTCAGTTGAGCGCTTTGTTATAACTGTTGAATGACGTGTCTGTGCAGCTCTGTCCTCCTGTAGCTTCTCGGCCCTATCACCTGTGACTGCTAGTGCTGCTGTGGTGGCCAAATACTAGTGCTGAGTTGGCTCAGCCTCTTTTCTGCATACCTGCTGATGTGTCTTTATATTCCTGTGTATGAAAACTTTGAACATTTCCAAAAATAATAACATAATTACTGACTTTGATTTAACAGCAATTGTATCAAATTTTCCCACACATCCAGTGTAGGCAATTGATGCCTCAAAATTGACCCCATGGTCTCATCTGCCTCTGTGTACTTGTAAAAATGGGGAGGCTCATCAAACAAGTGTGTGACTTCATTCATAATAAAAAATAAACTTTCTACCCTGTTGAAGAGGGTCTGCCCTGTTACTGGTCCTGTTTCTGTTGATGAACTAGCTGCCTCTGAAATCTGATTTCCAGCAAAAGTGTTCACCCTCTTAGCATATTTTTCATGTGAAAGCAACTTTCCTGATGGCTCTAGCAGGCTAGGAAGACCCCTGTTCTGCAATGCCATGAACCTGTTCTGGAATTTGTTGATATCTGCTTGCATATCTTGCATTCTTCTTTCCAGGGTCTGAATCAGGTTTCTTAATGTCAGGACCCTTTTGATTAGTGAGATGGTCTCCATCCTGTTTCCAATTCCCATTTTGATGAGCTGGGAGCTTGTCCTGTAGTTTAGCACGTTTATCATTCTAGTGGCAATCTCAGGCATACTGCCTAGAGATGCCCTTGCCCATTGTATCTCTCTGTGTGCTTTTCCAATGAGTGTTATTTGCTCATGGATGGCCTCAATATACTCCCACTGATCTGTGATAGACTGGCCAATATTGCCCCATAGGACCCTCTTGAGCTCAGATGTGACCTTGTCCAGTGTGAGCTCTTTTTCTAGCTCAATTATTCTTTTATTAAGAGCCTTTACCTCCCTCTCTCTTTCAGCCACATTCTGCTTGGACTTGTCATATTTCTCATTTATTTTTGCCAGACTGTCCTTGGCTTGATTTAGCTCTGACATCTGAGATTCCAAGACTTGAATTTCATTTCTCGGCTTTTGCATGTCAAGGCTTTCAGCCTGCTCTGTTGTTGGTGCTGAGGTGGATGGTGCTGCCTATTGTACCTGCTGGCTGGGAGGGGCAGTGGTTTGAGGGATTTCCTCAAGATTTATTGTTTCTGGAGGAGGTTGTGAGGTTTTCCCTACCTCCTTTTGCTGTAAGGCTGCTTGCAGGGTAGCCTCTGATTCCTGCAGCTTTTCTTGGGTGTGGATGATCTCTTTGTATAATGTCATCAGCATAGCAGCTGCATCCTTATCTTGCTTGAACTGGGCAATCTCTTCTGTTTGAGGATGAAGAGTTGCTGGGATTTTTAACATCTTTCTTAATGCTGCCATATCAGCATCCCTCAGCTTCAGAATTTCTCACACTACCTTGACATCTTTAGGATCATGTCCAAGCTCTATTATGATTTCCTCCAGAGCTTTGATCCTATTGTCTTTAGCTTGAGAGGAAGCCCTTTCCAGCTCAAGTTGTG
>APFE030292813.1:0-10535 GCA_000404065.3 Pinus taeda | reverse complement strand
TATCTGCCAATGTGGCATAGACCATCTCACCCGTTTGTTTGTGCAATTCTATTTGATCCATTGGGTGGATGTCTTTGGACAGGACCTCCAGGTTGGTCCTGATATAATCTGCAGCTGACTGTTGTTGCTGCACTGTTGGTGTAAAATGGCTCATGATCATTTTTCCTTCATGTGCATCATATGCAGACATGAGCCTTTGTTGGTATGTAGGGGCCATTTTCAATAGGTAATTATATAGTTGCAGCTTTAACGGTTCATTTCTGCTTTTGATGTCCTTAAATTGTTGCTTAATGCTTTTCTCACCTTCCCTCCTTTGTCCTGAGGAGCTAACTTCTCCTACTGCTGCCCTGTCTTGCTCTTGTTGGAAGGAGCTGGCTGAGGCCTCCATGCTAGGCAGGCCTGTACCTGAAGTCTGCCCCATTGGCATTTCCTCTTCAGAGAAAGGGTTTAGCCTTTGCCTCTTCTCCCCTTGAGTTGGTGATGCAGTGAGGGGAGTTTCTCTGTCTCTTTTTCTGTTCACGTCCTCCCTTTGAGGGGTTTGGAGGACAGAAGAATCAATCCTTGAATCTTGCCTGGGGGGTGCCATTTGTGTTGGCTGCTACTGTGTAGCCATTAGGGCCTCTGCTATCTGTTCCCCCTGTACCTGTTGCTCCTTTTGCTACTGTACCTGTTGGGGTGGCTGAACCTGTCCCTGCTGTACCTGTTGCTCTTCCATGTCCTTCTCCTTGCCTTTTCTCTGAGCTTGGCTTGTGGCTTGGACTGCCTCTTGATGTGCTGTAGATGATGAGGCAACTGCTCCTGCTTGAGGTTTTTGCAGAGCGAACACCGGTGGAGGAGATTCCAAGTCAGCCAATTTCAGAAGGTGTCTTCTAGCTCTCTCATTCATTTCTTCTTGTGTGACTGGTTCCTCCAGTGTACCCCTTTTCCATTTTGGTTGGTTGGAAAATTTTTCAATGTGGGGAAAACTCACATGGTCATAGCTAGAGAGCTTATATTTGAGCCTTCTGAATGATATGGAATGATTAGGTTCATAGGGTTTCCAAAGGAAGCTGGTCTTCAGGCCAAGGCATTCTAGCTTTCTATCAGCTTCTTTCCAGCCTTCCCTTTTGTTCAAGATAAGGTGGCCCAATTGATTTTTCACCTTTAGCTGTGCCTTCTTGCCCTTGCCTACAAAGTGTACCATATCAACATTACCAAATTGCTTGAAATATTCAAGGGCAAATAGTCTCATGGGCACATACTTGGGAAATCTGTATGGGGGTAGCTCACACCCATATATTCTGATTACGATGTAGTTTTGGTAAAAGTACCAATCCCCTATGCTGTACACCTTGGATAACTGCAAGATTCTCTGCATTTCATCAGTCAGTCTTGGAGGAGGCGAGCTTAGGAATAAAGACATGGCTGGGTGGATGAAGAGGTCTATGAATTCATAGTAGGTATATGGAGAGTAGGTTCTGCTATGAAACACTGAGGTCCAGTACACTACTGACCTTGTATTGCCTTGTGCATCTGTTCTCTTAACAATGAAGTAGAACTTCTCATGTTTATAATATAGAATGAGGTGGTAGATGTAGGAGGTGTATCTGAACACCTTCTCTCTTGACATGTTCAAAAACTGCTCATGCATCTTATCTGATATGTATGTGGCATAGTCATAATAGATTGGACTCTTGCCAGGGGAAAACATAGTCATCATCACTAGCACAGTTTCATCAATGATTTCAACTGATTTGTACCCCAAGATGGAACTGATCATGTCTACAAGATCTACACCCAGTTGATTGAGGTAGCCATCAAAAATAGGAGGGTACAACATAGTGTCAGATTTTTTAATAAACAATTGGTTGAGCTTTATGATTTGTGCATTTGTTAGCATCTTAGCTCCTTGGTTTATCAAATCCAATAGAGACAAGGGGACCAATTTCTTCTGAGTCTTGAACTGTAGCATCTCTCTAATGGCCTCAGGGGTCATAGAATACCACTGAGCCTGAAGGGTCAAGCACAACTCTTTGAATGGGGTCATAGCAGACATCACACAGATGAATCAGGTCAGGGAATTGGTTGACCTGAGGGAGCCTGAAAATTGGGAGGAAGGAATCCCAAATGCCTAGTATGTCTGTCCCATCCTCATGTTTGGCCTTAAGCTCATTCAGCAGGTGGAGGTGGAACTTGCTTTTTGATGAGGAGTCCTCTGAGATTTGGTAGTCCAAGTCTGCCAAATCTTGCCACTCCAATTCTCTCTGAGGGGCATTTAAGGGAGAAACATTGAGGGCAACTGGTGCAACTGGAGTCTCCATGGTTACTTAGATTGTGTTTTGCAAATGGACTGTTGTTTCTTAGGCCGGAAGAGCACTGCCTGAGTGAAGAGGTAAATTGAGAATTGAAGGGTAACAGGGCAAGTATGCAGCAATTGAAATACTGTTTTAGTCCCTTGAGAAGGCAAATATTAGTCTTTAGCAGACCTTTCTCAACAATTGAGTGCAGGTTCCGGGTTTTAGTTCATGACTACGCGAATGAAAAGTGCGGGTTTTCAGTGAAAATTCAGTCCAAATGGCTCGGCTAATGAATTTCGACCATTAAATTTTCAGGTGAGAGCTGGGTTCAGGTAATTTTCTGGTGAATTATGCGTTTTCTATACTCTAAATGAGTTTTTTATTATTACAGAGAAAAACCAAATTTGGAGAAGACTTGTATGGAGAAATACCTGGTAAATCGATGGGCCGGGTCACCAATGCAGGTGGGTAGGCGCGCGGAGGTCTCCTGGTCGATTCTGAGCAAGTTGGTGCAAATGGTCATAAAAACGCATGCAGAGAGACAAACAATAGTTTTTTCCAAAAGTGCGAAAAGAACGGGAAAATTGACAAAATATGGCTTTTTTGGGTCATTCGCACCTTTTTTGGGTGATGTCAGCATGACATCACCAGGTGGGTCAGGGTCGGATGACGTCAGCATGATGTCATCAGGTGACGTGGCGACCCATGACTAGTCCACGGGGGTGGTGAGGTGGCAGACAGGTGGAGCAATGGTGGACGGGGTGCACGGTTGTGGCAATGACGCAGGCAGTTAGGTGGCGCTGACGTTGGCAAACAAGTGGTGCAATATCGGGCAGCCTATGCTACGGACATGAATCTATCAGAGGGGGCTCCGATGTGATTTGGGGGCGACGCGTGGACCCGGCGTGACGTCAGCGTCTGACAGATATCGGATGATATCGTCCGGACGTCGGGGCCGATCCGACATCAGCGTCAACCGTCGGATGGAAAGAGGTTGATCAGACGGTCGACGGACCATTGACTTGCACGGGTGATACGGCATCGGGAGGGGATTAAAATAATATTTTCCATGGTATTCGCGCCCAGCGGGACCCTTAGGAACTTTAACGAATTTTCAATGGTTTGCAATGTATTTGTACAATGGTCGATAAAACCCCGAAACTTTAGAAAAAATGGGTTTTTGGTGTAATTTCATTTGCAAAGTCGCATATGCCTCGGAACTTTGGATAAATGGGTTTTTCGGCATATAAAGCTCATAAAGGCCTTAGACTTAGGATAAAGCTAGAAAGTGGGTTTTCAAGGTGCTTTTGTCATTTTGAGCGGGTTAAAGGGTGCAAAAAGGGTTTTTCCAAGGTTTTTAGGGCAAAATGAAGGGTTGGCTAGGTAGAATAAGTTCTGATGGAGACAAAAAGGTAAGGCTTGGGTTCTTGAGCTAACCAGGTGTTAATGCAACTCCCTAGTATTGAATCATATGGCTATAATGCCAAGGAGGGGATATTTATAGAATGCTTAGGATTTATACACCTTGGTGTTACAATAGTAGGGAAAGGGTAGCATAGGGCGTTAGATAATAAAAGTTAGAGGTTAATATGGAGGGAGAGGGTGAATGAGGAGTGATATTACTAAGTTTTCTTGAAAACAACTTAGTTTAAAGAGTAGATCAAAATGAAAAGAACTTTGCACAAGAAATGTGGCTTTTAAAGGCAATAAGGACCAATATAAAACCTTGGATCTCTCTCTTACACACCTGGTGAAGGGATGTTAGTAATGAGTGATAAATAAAGGGAAAAGGGAAGTTAGACATGCTCCCTTATGTTCTTTTCCTTGTATTTGATTAGCAAAATGCAGCTTGGAAGGAACACCACTTCTGCAACCCCATCTACCTACCCAACTATTTTGCCTAGCATTTTTTGTTTCTTCTTGGAGGGTGCACTTGGACTTGCAGACCCTTTATGTTCCTTTTCTTTTCCATTGGATTTTTCCTTTGATTTCCTATCTAGCACTACCCTTATTTCTTCCAAGGCCCCAGATTAAGCAGTTGGGAACCTTAGTTTCTCTGCCTAACAACTGATCTGCCAAGATTAAACAGTTTGGACAGATTTCTTTCTCTATTCTACAACAGAAAATTGAAACATGGCATGATCCAGATTAGACTGTTGGACCATCCATCAAAACTTCAATAGACATGAAGGCATGTACACACCTTGTTTTTCCTTGAAAATATGGGATCTTTGTACCAGCAAAGCAGAGCATATTTGGCATTTGAATTTGCCAATCCTGAAATATGAAACCTATTGGTATAGGTATCCAATAGAGCATATACAAAAGGAATACTTTACAAGTAGTAGGTTGCATGTGTGATTTCCTTGCTAGGATTTGAATGCATGATGCATTCATTTGGTTACATGTTATTTTGTTGTCATTAGCATGGGATTCTTCTACATTAACAGTGGTTTCATACTTGCATTGCCATTTCCTAGATAGTGATGGGATTAATTCTTGGTTGAGATTTGGGTTTCTAAAGGATTTTGGATCCAGGAGAGGTGGTCTTGGGAAAATCCCAAGGGTTGGTGGTGGAGATGGTTTTGTCCGAGAAGCCCTTGACAGATGGGTGGAGACAAGAAAACCTCCCTAGGTATGGTGAGGAAATTTTGAGGTACCCAAGCTTGTGTTGGTTGGGTGATTTATGGATTGGTTTAGGTGAAATCATTGTGGTTGAGGGTTGAGGCGGTTTAGCCTCTAGTGGCCCTGGCTGGTTTTGTTTTGGTTTATCCCATGAGATTCAACATTCATGGTTGGAATATGGCAGGAGGGTGACTGGATGAAATAAATATTTTTTTCAACCTAATCTATGGTCAAGTGGTACATGGAAGTACTTGACTTGGTTCGCATTGACCAATGTTACTATGTATTAACTCTTATTGATAATAATGAGCAGAAGTTTTTATTTTATGTATGATATCATGCCTAGTTTTTCATGGTTCTATTGTAGTAAAAAGTTGTTTATATGCATGGTATATTTCCTATTGTATGATATTCTCTTGTTATGAATTCATTCCATGGTTTAATGAGTTTTTAGCTACTTGATATGAATGCATGGGCTAATGTGTGCTATTGCAGCTAATAAGAGAGGGAACCAATCCTTCTTGGTGATTCTATGACAAAAATATGCATTTGTGACCTACAGGTACCTTGACCACAAAGTGTTGGTATAAATGATTTTTATGTATTTGATAAGTTTGAGCAGGAAATGAGTCAAGGCTAGTGAATGAAGCTTTTTGTAGGTGATTAAGGTAATTTTAGAGAGTTTTTGGTAGTTTTGGGTAGATGGCTTGGAATTAGCCCTAAAAATCCAGAACAGGGTCTATAGTCTCACCCTTTGAACTAGGAAATTTTCGCTGCAACCACACGTATCAAGGCCTATGTGTGCGGTCGGAGCTTTCCAACTACATGGATATATTTTCATGTGTGTGACTATGAGGTAGAGTAAGGTAAAATGAAAATTATAGCTCAAGATCTGATCCCTAGTGGTTGTTGTTTGACACCTAGATGATCTCGTGTCCCTGAGAGGTTTTGCTAAATTTTTGGTTAGTAGACACCACTTCAATAACTGAAAGTTGGTTTTCAATTCATGTCATATTAACTCTCAATTCATTTTTACCTTGGATAGCTTGTGAAAGAAGGTAAATGTGGGGTGAGATTTTACAGGGTTGTATTGTTGGAATATAATCCCAACATCTACATTTATTTTTTAGCCTAAGTATCCTTGACTTAGCCACATGCACTAAAAATCATGTTCACACTTGGTTTTTGGTAAACTAGCTTGGTGGAACAAATTTCCCTTGTTTTTTGCTTTTAAACGCTTAATATTATGGAAATATAGGTCCAACCACTTTCCTAAACCATTGAAATCTAAGTGCATGTTCACACCTAAGCACACCTCATCCACTTGAGTTATTTGAGGATTGACACCCCACATGAAAATTCCCCCTTAAATCAAGGGATTTGGTCCCCCAGACCATTTTAGCATGTTTTAAAGTTACCTTCCTTGGGAAATGCACCCCTCCTCATGATTTCTTGATGGCCGATATTTTTCATAGGTTTTCTTGAGTCATTGTTGCTATTTTAGGCTGCCTTTAGCTTTTCTTAACCTTTTCTTATTTTTTACTAGTTTTTTGGATTCGACAATTTCTATATAACCACATCCTTTTGGGATTAAAGGTTTGGTTTCTCATCTATTACTATTGTTCATTAATTTAATACATTGATTTTATGGATCAAATTCTTTCTCTCCTCTCTTGAATATCAACAAATTACTTGTGTTTAATTTAACTAGAATTCTAGATCTATCAAAGTTTCTACAAGAATTCTACATGGTATTGGAGCTAGTTCGAATCTAGTGGATTGTACACAGTTTTATTTGTAGGTATAGATCATCAAGAGGCACAAAAAGTAGAATTGGATCATCTCTCTTAGCCCACAAAACTCGTTCTAAATCCTTTCAATTACTCCAAAAGTTAGACAGAGATTACTCTGCTCCTCTGAAGCAAAGGGCTTTATAGGGTAACAATGGGAACGAAGACTGAACCAACTTCTGCAGTGGATAAGATCAATTATTTCAATAAATTAGATGAATCAATTGGGCTAATATTCCTATCAATTTCCAAAGAACTACTCTTTCATGTCAGCGGAGCCACTACTCTCGATGTAATCTGGACCAAATTGGAAGGACTATTTGACAAGCAGGATGAAATGAGAGTGCATCAATTGGAGAATGAACTCATATCCATTAGTACAACTCATTTCAGCAACTTGCAAGAATACTTCACCAAGTTTAAATCCCTCCTCTTTGAACTTGATGCATGTGGAGTCAAGAAAGAGGAAGATCAGCTCATCCTTTCAATTCTCTCGAAATTAGGCCCTGAATATTCTGTATTTGTATCGTACTTTCAAGAATCTAAATTGACTCAGGAAAAATGGAAAATGCCTCCATTGAATGAATTCATTGTAGCATTGAATCAATATAAAGCTAAGTTAGTCCAAATGGGTGCCATCAAATGTTCAAATAACCAAGCACTTGCGACTGCTGATGCTCCAAAAAGCAATGGAAGAGACAAGCAAAAAGGGAAGGGTAAATTTAATGAATCGAAGACGGAGAGACCCGTACAATCTTCAGAGAGCTCTTATTTGCCTAAGGGTAAGAATAATAAGGAAAGAACACTTTGCAACTACTGTTCCAAAGGTTTTCATCCTGAAGAAAATTGCATGAGGAAAACAATCGATGATATGGCTAAGCAATTGCAGCAGCACAATCTCACCATGCCCGAGAATGCAAAGAGGAAGGATGATAATAGAATGGGAGATGGGAGAGGGAGAGCATAAGATGGTCATGCTTTAATGGCTACCACATCCACTCCATCAGCTTGGATCCTTGGTTCAGGTGCATCGAACCATATGGTTGCATCAAAAGATGAATTTTCCTCCATCGAAGAAAGCACCAGCTCCCCAATTTACTTGGGAGATGCCACACCCGCAAAGGTGTGCGGAGAAGGAATTGTAGACCTTGAAGGGGGCTGCTTCACAAAGGTGCTTCATGATCCCTCGTTTTCTACAAATATTCTCTCGATATATCATATCACTCATTCTGGCTCTAGAAGGTAGTTCAAGTTCACTCCAGACTCCGCAGTGATTACTGACATTTCCATGGACTCACATCTTGCACATGGAATTGGAGATCATGGTTCTCATTTGTATTTATTCTCCCACTTTGTTCCTAAATATATTAGCACTGTATTTCTGTCACAACCTAAAGATATTAGCAAGTTATGGCTTGAAATATTTTTCCATCTAAACTATAAGTACTTGCATTAACTCAACAAGGAAAGCATGGTAGAAGGATTGCTCGCTATTAAATTCACAACCGGTGTATGTCAAGCATGCATTCTTGGCAAGAATCTGGAGAAAAATTTTGACAAAGGGAAGGCATAGAGAGATTCTTCACCTCTTGGGTTGATTCACAGTGACATCACAGGCCCATTCCTGCAGCCTTCAACCAGTAAGGCTCGATATGTACTCACCTTCATAGATGATTTCTCTCGCTTTACTTAGGTATTTTTCCTAAAATTAAAATCGGAAGTATTTGAATGCCTTATAGAATTTAAAGCACTTGATGAGAATGAGTCTGGGTGTAACATTAAGATACTCCGTAATGATAATGGGGGGGAGTATGTCAAAAAAGATGTGCAGAAAGTTTGTATTGATGCAGGTATACAACTACAGCACACAGTGCCATATAAACCACAACAGAATGGTGTCGTGGAGAGGAAAAACCAATCGTTAAAAGAGATGGCCAATTGTATGCTATAGTGCAAATCATTAGCTCCTGAGATATGGGATAAAGCTACTAATTGTGAAACATACATTCAGAACCACATTCCTCACAACACACTCAAAGGCACCACTTCATTTGAATGTTGGACTGGTAAGAAACTGAAGGTGTCACACTTTCACATTTTTGGTTCACGGGCATGGGCTTACATTTCGATAGATAAGAGGAAGGCTTTGGTGCTTCAAAGTGTTGAATGTATATTTTTTGCATATCCTAATAGTGTCAAAGGATATATATTGCTGGACTCTCACAATGAAAAGTTCCTTGTAGCTCAAAGTGTGAAGTTTGAAGAAGAATCACTGCATGATTTTTCAACAAACCTTGTCGAGGAATTGCTTGTTGCCACTTATGAGGAGGAGTCTGAAACTTCTTCAAGCACTTTAGAGCAGCCATCATGGAAGCCTCCTGGGACTAATTCAAAGGATGAGGATCAGGTCATGGCTGCTCCAACTCAGCTGCCAACTTGGGCAGAGAAAAGCCTACAAGATGCGGGTGAACTAGTCGGTGATCCTATGGATGCGAGAAGGACTAGATAACAGTTTTTTTGGGCTCCTCAAGCCCTGGCTGCCACCAAACCATTACTTACCATACATTGCTATATGACACTTGGTTCAGATTCATAGTCACACTCTGAGGCTATTGGAAACCCTCTTTGGGAGGCTGTCATGGGTGAAGAGTACTATGCTCTTATGGAAAACAACACATGGGACTTGGTTCCACTTCTGAAAGGAAGAAATCTTGTTCGATGTTGATGGATCTACTCAAAAAATATTACTACAGATGGTGATATTAGAAAGTAAAAATATTGACTTGTTGCAAAAGGATACTCATAGGTACATGGAATAGACTACATAGAGACATTTGCACCTATTGCAAAAATGGACTCCATTTGACTTGTTTTCACCATTGCTGCTTCTCGTAGATGGGAAGTTAATCACATGGATGTGAAGAGTGAATTTCTTCATGGAAATATCAAGGAGGAGATATATATGGAGTATCCATATGGATACATTCAAAACTCTTCCCTCGTTTGCAGATTAAAGAAATCTTTGTATGGCCTAAAACTGGCTCCTAGAGCCTGGTATGCAAAGATGGATTATTTCCTGCTTTCCATTAGATTCATTCGATGCAAATATGATCCGAATGTTTATTTTATGCCACATTATGATTCCATTTTGATGATAGTACTTTATGTAGATGATTTATTGATGACAGGGAACCTTACCTCAGCTATTGATTCAGCAAAATCAACATTGCATGATTGATTTTCCATGACAGTTTTGGGACTCTTGCACTACTTTCTTGGTCTTGAAGTTTCTTAGTCTACTTCAAGGATCAAGATAGAATAGTATAAGTATGCATCAGATCTACTTGTCTACTTTCAGATGATAGAATGCAAGCCAACAACATCTCCCTTTCTTTCGGGGACTAGATTTGAGGATGCGAGTATTACACCTTTAGTGAACAATACACTATATCGACAGTTGGTTGGGAGTTTGTTGTATCTTACTCACACCCGACCTGATATATATTTTGTAGTAGGAGTTTGTTCCAGATATATGTAGGAGCCCCATGAGCTTCACTGGAAAGCTACAAAGAGAATCCTTAGATATGTGAAAGGTACTTTCAGTTTTGGTATCTTTTATGCTATAGATTGCCCACTTTCACTGATTGGGTACACAGATTTTGATTGGGTTGGTGATGGTACAGATTGCAAGTCCACCTTTAGTTGTTTTTTCAGCTTTGGTTCAGGGCCATTTTTCTAGTCTAGCAAGAACCAATCCATGATTGCTTTATCTATAGCCGAGGCAGGGTATAGAGGTGCAGTGAATGCAACTACACAAGCTATTTGGTTCTAGGGGCTTCTCTCT
>APFE030292812.1:0-10344 GCA_000404065.3 Pinus taeda | reverse complement strand
CTTTATAGACTCTGCGAGGTTTGATCTATTTTGACGATTGTAGGCATTTTTCTTAATGCAAGATTTCATTATCTTTATGCAGAGGTCTACATTTTTATCGGTTATGTTGTTATGTATTCCTTCTTTTGTTTGTTCGAAAGTTCAGCCAGACTCCAGAACCATAGCCGTGGAGCTAAATTATTGTTCTTAGTCTTTTTTTCCGTTGATTTAAATGCTGCTTACAGCTTTCCTTTGGCTAAATGCCCATGCTATGAGGGGCATTTCTATGCTATTGAAATTACTCAGGACTGGAACCTGGCCTCGTCCACACCCACTTTGGGTTTTGAACCCATGTTGCAGTGCTGATACAAGTCCAATCAACTTGCAACTTGCCACTAGACCAGAAATCTGTACGATTGATTTGCAAGACAGACCAGCATGGTACAAGGAGAAAGTTTATCCTCCGAACAAGGTTGGCTCTTGTTTCTATGTTTATCTAATTTTATTTTTCTTTTAGTTACTCAAGGGCAGTTGGATTCGCTATTTGGGTCATCGTTTGATTGCTATGTAATTAGGGCCTGTAGTGTAAAAACTTTGTTATTAGTTTATCCTCTGAACAAGGTTGTGTGTCTGTGTTTTTTTTAAGCCACCTATGATTTTTCTAAACACATAAAGGACAAAGGGTTTCAGCCATACAATGGATATGATCAAAATTCCAAGAAAAGTGAAGTTACGATATATAAAATCCGATAAAGATAGGCGAGCTCCACTTTCGACTCTACCGATCGACCGATGGTTTCAGCATGGAAGGTCAATGAGGGCCACTGAAACAGTTTTATAAGTAGTTGTATCGGACAATCAATTTCGACATCTGGATCTAGTATATTGTGAGGTTGCTAGCATAAAACGGTGAGTAATCTTCATTTGAGTTTACATCTCAGAAAATACTGATGGTGGGTCATTTGAGCAGCACGAGCTTTTTAAATCCCCAATTCGGGTGTAGAGATATAGTAAGATCCCAATTTGGGTTTATCTGAATAGAGGAATCCTAAATCGGGTGTATGTGCGCTGGATTGTTTTACTGTACTGCGTACAATTTATTGATTTAGTAATCTAGTGTGTGTATAATCTCATAAATCCATGTTGAAGTGCAGATATCTTCAAGAATTTACACTTTGGGACCACTGTACTGCTCTAGAGTCTTGAGTAAGTAATAGTTTTTCTTTTTTTATCTGCTTTATGATCTATTTTGTTTGTTTTCCTGCTTTTGATTTAATCAGAGCTGCGATTAAGCAGGTGCTTCGTAGCAGTTAAGAGTTTTATAAGGGAAAAATAATACTGTTACGAATTATGATGCCATGTACCAGACATCATGGACCCTGATACTAGGGTTGAATATATATCCCAGAGAACTAAGTCTATCATGAAAAATAATGGTCTTTTAGATTTCATATCATAGGATCTAAAGTGAAAATCTGCAATGCCCAATGTGATTGATACTTGTTCATAACTCAAACCATACTGTCTGTCAATATATCTGGGAAGGATATATATGGTCATGTCATCCCATTGCAATATTATGTAATGAACACGTTCTTTAAAGTATCTGCACATTGTCTAAGTTGCGGCACAATGTTGCTCAATCCTACTGCGGTCTGTTAAGATACTATTCGAAATAAACCATTTCCATTATAATTTATACTACTAAACAATCTTCAAGAACACAGAGACTAACTAATAGGCTATTTAGTATTATCAATCACCCTCTCCTCGCTTTTTTTTGAGTGACCTTGATGGATCCTCTGGAGAAAGGTGATTTGGAGAGCATCCTTAGTGCTTACGGTTATTATGAGTGAAATCATAAATAGATAAATTGTGACACTCAAAAATTCTCTGAAGCCACAGTGAGAAGGTAGGCCTACTGCCTAATCCCGAGCTGTGGCAGAACAAAAATCGTAAAATATTGAGAATTCTTTTGTTTTTCTTTAAATTTGTAGTATTTGCTTAATAGATACCTGAATTAGCTTTAAAAAAATCAGTCTCAAAAAGGGTATGAAAACTCGAATCGGGGAAAATCTAAAAACTCAGCAAAATTTCCCAGTCGTAAGCAATGCATATATATCATATATTTTCAAATAAATTAAAAATCAGGGGAAATGTTGTTTTTCAAAGCTTTTCATATCCCTATTTTGTTTTTCTTTGTTGAAACTGTATCCATATTTCTTTGTGTTTCATGGTCAGGAACATGTATTGTTGTTTGAAAGAGATAGGAACTTAGATTTTAACGATGCAGAGTTTTGAAATGTTCCCAACATTTTGAATTAACACTCCACCTCTCATCAAGGGATCATATTGTGGCTGTTGGTCCTCTAATGATGGGTGGAATGTCCACTCGACTTGCTGGGAATGTTTCAAAACTCTGACACTGTTAAAATCCAGTATTTCTGTAAAACGATGAACTGTGAAATCAACATACTCAAAGAATTCATTCTATTATAAGAACTTACTAGGCTTGTGTTAGGATTAAAATTTAACTCTCGGCTTCTTCCCTTTCCTGGCCTTTGATGAACCTTTTGATACATTATAGATGGATTGCTGGATTATTTGGATTCTTAGGAGGCCATATGGAAATTCATTTTTGTTCATTTCTATATCTAATGTTTACAGTAATTTTTAGCAAGTGTGCAGGATCAACTGAACACCGGACCCTGGATCCAGTAATATACACTCTTGTTTTGACCTGAATTTAGTTTTCCTTTTTTTCTTTGTGATCTGTAGGTTTCGAGGAACAAGTAAGAGTTTAGCAAATATGGATATAATGTAGATGGACCGGAGAACGTCGACACCACTTGGGGCAGGATTCTGCACAATGTTGACGATGCATTTTACAGTTCAGCTTCTATCCCAGCACTTGTTCTATTGGAAGAATGCCAAGGAGCAGAAGGCCATTATTATTATCATATTAATGGCTCCCATATATGCCATTGATGCATTTTTGGCTTAGTAGATATTGAAGGAAGCAAAATCTACTTCATGTTCTTGGATTCAATTAAAGAGTGTTATGAGGGCTTGGTAGGCTCTCTTATCCATAGCACCTCTTGTAAGCCTTGTGTATACACACACACAGACAGACCTTTGCCAGAACAGAATAGCTTTTACCCAAGGAAGTAGTTTTCTGTCCTCCATTTGCTTGAATTTCTTTCTCGAATCTTTTGGACTTGGAGCCAGCAATGGCTTTCAATGAGTTGAATGATGGGACGACTCTTTCCAGCATGGTTGAATTTTATTTTAATTGAATTCACATTGATTTGCTCTTCAATTCATTAACGAAAAGGAGTATTTTAATTGGTTGTGTCAGGTGATTGCGAAATTCTTGGCGTTGATATATAGCTATTTGAATATCTCCATGAGCCAGAAAATAGTCCCTGATGGGATCAAGGGTAGAGAGATTCACCATTCATTTCCCATGACACTTTTTCAGGTACATTACATTTTGTTGCAGTACATTTTTGTTTTTATACCCAAGATCCTACATCAATAACTAGCAGCAGCTTTGTTGTGTTCCTCAAAACCACGGGTGCAAGAAATGTGAATTGGCATCTTGTTGATTACCATTAACAATCATGTTAAGTAGGAAATACTTTTATTTGGTGTCCATTTTTCCAACAATCTGCTGACAAGCTATCTTTGCTTTACAGCCTCGCATAGTGCATCTTGATCATCATACACTGAAGCTTCTTAAATATTGGACATGGCAATTTTCTATCATAAGACCAGTTTTGTCAATTTTAATGATAGTTTTCCAATTGCTTGGCCTATATACTGGATGGATCAGTTGGGTTTTCTCAATTATATTGAACATTTCTGTATCCCTAGCCCTTTATTCTCTGGTCGTTTTTTACCATGTCTTTTCCAAGGAGTTGGAACCCCACAAGCCCCTGGCAAAGTTTTTGTGCGTCAAAGGAATTGTATTCTTTTGCTTCTGGCGGGTACGTCATGTACCAAAATTTTTTGATACCATATATTAGACTTGTGAAACAAAAACATAATTTACTATTATTTTGGAGAAGAGCAAGTATAATGGCATTTCCTTGCCCTGCCTTGCATGTATTCTCTTGTTATAGGCTTCTCTTATCCAGGTTTTAGCATTCTAAACCATTAATAATTCTTCCTTTGTTTTTAGGGAGTTGTACTTGACATACTGGCCTCTGCCGGTATTATCCGCTCCCACTATTTCTTGCTTGACGTGGAACACATTCAAGAGGCCTTGCAAAATGTGCTGATCTATTTGGAGATGGTGGTATTTTCTGTTATGCAACAATATGCATACCATGTTCACCCATACACCGGAGAAGTTCAGGAGTTGCTTAGAAAGGGAAGGAAGGCAGATTGACAAACTTGACCATAGAAATTATTTAATATCCTAAAAGAGATAAGCTCAATAGTGAAGAACAATTTTCAGGGTTTTTTTTTAGTTGGCATACATTGCCAATTTTGTCATGTTTTTTTCAAAATCGATCAATCAATAGAGATAATAGTTTTGAAGGTTGAACGATCGATCAATGAGTTATATTTATATGCATTGATAGTTCTATAGCTGATATATTTCTGTTGAATTTACATGTATTCTTTGTTGTTTTGTTCAATTTTTTTTTCTATATATATTTATTCTGGTCTATCCAGTTATTAATTCATCATACCAAGTATTGTCAGACACTGTATTTGTCTTTTCATTTTGCGATGTTCTCTGAAAACTTCAGAAATATCTTGCAATCTAGGTGTGCATAGAAAACTTCTTATCAACAATGGATATTGGGATGCCCGTGCCTACTTAGAAGGTGAGGGAGATGAAAAAACCGAGTAACATTTTGATGTTTATGATTATCACATTCGCCTATAGCTCTATGACACCATCTAAGTACACTGATGACACCATCTATGCTAAAGAAAAACTTATAATTCCTTGAGAGGGATATGGGAGCTCAGACTATATTTGAAAGTTTGTAGTACACGTTGTCATGGAATGTGTATGGAGTAATTTGCACAACAGCCTCAAGTCCCCAGTCTTGTTTAGATATAAAAGATCGTCCAGTCCAGTTTGAGTTTTAGATTGTTTATGGTAGGCTATCTATCACAAATTTTAAGGAAATATGTGATAAGTGAGTTGGAAATGTATTTGTTTTGTTTATAATTTGTTACTCAGGGGCATGATGTCATGTTCTAGAGATACCATGTCCATGTCTCTTTACTATTTCGTAAAATGCAAGTTGAATGTTAATCATGCTAGAGTCTAGTGATGCTTTGGAAGCTCATGTAGCAAATGGGTGATTGGTGTGCCCTGCATGACAATGCTACCCTGCATTTATTAATAAGCTTTATCGTTGTATTGAACTCTTGTATTTTGGTGAGTGGTCTGACTCTATTTATCAAGTATCTTTATTCTTTGTCCCACCTTATTGTAGAGCATTTCTTAGCGTAGTTGCTATTCAGCTTTTTGAATGCATGTGAAACTAAGTTGCCATGTTGTTCCCTTCTATCCATTGTATAAGATTTGTGTAACTGGTTCTGTTTCCTTGGTTGAGTGCAGGTTTCAGTTAATCAAATAAAAGCTGCAAATAAGTACACTGATGACACCATCTATGCCGGACAAAAACTTATAATTCCTTGAGAGGGATATGAGAGCTCAGATTATATTTGAAAGTATGTAGTATAGGTTTTCATGGAATGTGTATGCAATAATTTGCACAACAGCCTCAAGTCCCCAGTCTTGTTTAGATATAAGAGATCGTCTAGTCCAGTTTGAGTTTTGGATTGTTTATGGTAGGTTATCTATCACAAATTTTAATGAAATATGTGATAAGCCAGTTGGAAATGTATTTGTTTTGTTTATAATTTGTTACTCAGGGGCATGATGTCATGTTCTAGAGATACCCTGTCCATGTATCTTTACTATCTCGTAAAATGCAAGTTGAATGCTAATCATGCCAGAGTCCAGTGATGCTTTGGAAACTCATGTAGCAAATGGTTGATTGGTTTGCCCTGCATGACAATGCTACCCTGCGTTTATTAATAAGCTTTATCGTTGTATTGAACTCTTGTATTTGGTGCCTCCAGAATTATTGAACTCTTGTATTTGGTGCCTCCAGAATTATTAATTTCCAACCCTTATTATGATGTGAATGACTAGTATTTGTTATTTGGTATGCATACCAAGCTTTAACTTCTTTTGATAATAAAAAAATGTAGGCTGCATACTGGCATTTGCCTCTCAATTGGACTATTTAATGGTTATTTTCCACAAGTAAATAAAAAGTCTTCATTTCAGATGGCATTTTCTCTTTGAAACTGTGCCTCTGGACAACAGCCTGCTAACTTAACTGAACATTCATAAAGCTCTGCCAAATCTTAGTAGTTCACGGCCTATTTTAAATTCTATCAAACTTATTTGAACTAACACAGTATTTACTTAAGCGGGGTCATTTCACACTCCTTAGTACAATAGAATGATCTTTCTTGAAATAGAATAAGTACTTCAAAAAAGTACCTATGAATTTTACTCATAGTTATTTGACTTTAACCTTAACAGAATCCTCTGCGAAATCCCTATATGTCTTCTGGTACAATGTGTCCCTTGTTTTACCCAAAAAAGAAGAAGCAAAAAGGGCATCCTAGCCTTGCACAGTCGGACATTAGAAACTAAGGAATTGACAACAACCATAAAAGGAGGATTGGAAAGGAGGAGACTCTTCCTGTAGCCTGAAATCTTAAATAATCCCCAAAGTTTTCTTAGCTTTTCATAGAATTAACAAACGCTCATATCCTTTATACAATGTAATTGAATTGGCACCTAAAAATAAAAAAACCTCACGAAAAGATTTGCACAATCTTTCATTTACAGAAGAGGCCAACAAATTTTCAATTTTTCAGAATTTGGCCATAATTTTAAGGTTGAACAGCGTAACCTTAAACCCTAACCCCAGAAATAAATATCCCACTAAACCCCAAGTAATACATATAAGATCAGCCTGCAAGCCAAAGAACTAAGTTTTTGAAATCTTTCACACCGCTGGATTGTTTGAGGAAGAGAAGCCCTTGTAGCCCTTGTACGCGTACCCTGCAATTCTCGAATAATAGAACCCTAGGACAAACAGGATTGTTCCCAACAACGCAAACAACATACCTGAACAACAATAAATAGAAATCACACAAAAATAAAATCAGATATAACCCTCAATCTTCAGCAGTAAGACAACACCGATATAAGAGGCCAAAAAATCCAAAAACAGATTTGAGAAATAGAAGAAAAATGAAATGCTTTATTTCCGGATAAAAATCATAGACAAACCATGGGTTTTGTCACCGCCGATTTGCTGAGAGAACATGAAGAGGCCAATGGCAATGACGATGGTGCCGAGGATTAACAGTGCAACTGCAATATTATGGTTAATTGTCGATAGATGTTTATTTTCAATGGGGAACACAAGCAAGAGAATCTTTGTGATCAACACACACCCACTGAAAATTAGCATCATTAAAACTATTGAAATTCTTGCGTGCAACAGTCCTGCAATAATTCAATTATAAGAATAATATAACAATAATTTTTTTTTGATAAGAAATACACACAAGACATAACAATGATTTACTTACAATTGGATTTTGCAAGAATATCTCAAACAATTGTTTTATAATTTAAAACTGAAACTAAATACACAAAGAAATGCAAGGCATAACAATGATTTATTTTTTTTGTTTTTAATAATAAATACACTCAAGACATAACAATAATTTATTTGCAATTAGATTTTGAAACAATATCTCAACAATTATTTTATAATTTAAAAATGAAACTAAATACACAATATTTCAACAATTGTTTTATAATTTAAAAATGAAATTAAATACACAAAGAAATGCAAGGCATAACAATGATTTACTTACAATTATATTCTGAAATAATATCTCAGAATTTGATTACTATTTAAAATTGAAACTAGTATTAAAATAAGTTTAAAAAACTTATTTTTCTTATGAAATGAAAAAGCCTAGATGGTGGAAAGTAACTATGCAACTAAGGAGAGTGTTATGTGTTTTTATATCTAGAAATGCAGAGTGTTATTACACAAAGGCCCATGCATGAGAAGGTAAGGTAGATGGAAAAGTGATAGAGTATTTTGTGAAGAAGACTATTATGTTGTCATAAATTATATTTTTATTTTGACATAAACTTTCAAAATGTAGGAAAGTAGAGAGAGAGTGTTATGAGTTTATCTCTAGGAATCTAGAGTGTGATGATAGAAGGTCATGTATGTATGAGAAGGTAGATGGAAAGTCCAAGTCATATATGAGTAGGTAGGGTAATTTAGATATATTATTATTCTCGAAGGACCACGGAGCTAACTGAAATCTATTTTTATATGATTTGTGACACACACAGAGTTAGTCAATATTACCATACTAGGAGTAATGAACAAGAGATGTTTTTGTGTACGATGTTGCCATGGAATATAATCGACATAGGATTAGTGTGGGTTGGAGGACAATACAAAGCTCCTTCATGAGCCCAAGCATTTGTTTTCACCTCCTTATCGACCACCTCTAGCGTCATAAGGAATATATCCTGGCAGGGATTCAGTTCATCACAATGTGATATGGTTTAAGGTCTTCATATTTCTAGGCAAATACATTAGAATGTTGTTTGAAAAGATTAACATACCTCTCCTTAAAATTTTGTATATCGATATGGATACCCAATTGTTGTTCGTGTGAATTCATTTGTTTAACTTCATCTTCAACTAGGAAATCTTTAAGGTATCTAAACAAGTTCAATGGATATTTATGACTATTTTTATTCCATTTCATAGCCACTTTAACCCCCGAATAGGGTTTTCGGCATGGCTTCCTCAATTCAAACTCATTATCATCGACCCTTGCCTTCAAAAAAGCCCATTCACATTTCAATATTCTTCCACACATTATACCTTACGGCGTTTCCTTTACAACATTAAGTGCAAATGCTAGTTTAAAGTTGTCATGTATGAAAGCTGCGATGCGATTGAAGCTTATAATGAGAGTGGGTTTAATACCTCATGCTATTTAATGCTCAGAAATCGAAAATCGGGAGAATGGATGTATCGGGGGTTTGTTAAACTTGTGATATATGAAAATTTTGGTGCAATTAGATCCAATTTCCCGTTTCGATTGAAATTTATTTATTTATTTTTTATATTTTTAATTTTTATATTGTTTTATTTTAATGAGTTAGTATATAAACTATAGGCCTATTTTGAATTTTGGGGCTTTCGGGATTAATAATCAATTTTGAGAAATTCGAGTAAATTACTAAAATCCCGATAATTCATAATTTGGTTGAAAAATGAAAAATATTAGTAATAACTAACTAGAAGTTAATATTTGAAATAAATGCGTTATTGTACTAATTTATTTACAAAATGCAGTATTGTACATTTTATGCATTTTTAACCCAGGCTAGATAAATGATGAGACTTCAAAGGAGTACCATTTCCAAACCAGTTGACCAAATGAGGCGAAACAAGCGTCAATGGGAAGCTTATAAAAAATTGATTCTAACAAAGCAATCAAAACAAGAATCCAAAGAAAATGAAAAATTAACAAAAGCGTAGGATAAACGACTAAATAACAATCCTAAAAAGGTGTTTGGCCAAATTTTTTATAGAAAGGGTCACCATTATTTGAGTTGAACAAGTCAAAAATGGGGGGGTTGTGTTTTTACCATAACAAACCCCGAGATCTGATCCACGTTTTCAGGACTAGGATCTAGACATCTGCTGAGAACTTGATAGAACTTTCCAAAATGATGGATGATGCAAAGACAAAGCCATTAATTGTAGAATTGAGGCTTCTGTTATCCATCATATTTGTAAAAAGAGCTTTGGCGTAATTCACATAAAAAGATCATTGTCAACGTGTTTCGAACCAACTAGTGTGGTTCATCGTCAGGACAAGTTGAAGAAACAGATCAGGCTTAGCAAGTTAAATAGACTGAGCAGAGACTCCAACGGCTACATAACCGCTATATTTAACTCTAGGACCAAGGCCATAAATAAATGTAATCTTATTATTATTTTATTATTATTTTAATTCTAGAGATGAGAGAAATTAGGTATGATTAATCAATTAGCGAATATTATCCCAAGAAATTTATTTGCTTAAATAAATTAATTTAATGGTTATTTAAAACTTTGAATGGTTTCTTTTGAATGAATAATAAATTAATAAATGAGTAATTTACGTTATATATATTAATAAATCTAATAATAATACGAAAGTAATATCATATTTCTAGAGATAAGATAAATTAGGTTAGATGAATAAATGAGCTAA
>APFE030292805.1:0-16173 GCA_000404065.3 Pinus taeda | reverse complement strand
GTAATATCCTTACACAATTTCTAAATTCACTCGAACTTAGAGGATTTATGGTTCAATTACTTGTAAAGAGGGATGTAATTACAGAGCCTACCTCTTTATATTTTTTGTAGTGGCCCATTTCTGTGTTATCCCTTCTGAACTCTTCTCTACCAATCCTATAGACAGTCTTCGTGTATCCTGTAGGAAATATTATGCATGATCCTATAGGAATTCTTGTGCAATCCTATAGGAATTCTTGTGCAATCCTGTAGGAATTCCTATTCAATACAACAATGGAGTTTTGCCTTCGATGGGTTCCTTGGGTACGATATTTACTTGAGAGAGTGAGTTTTGAGGAAGTGAAATGCGTGAATGCATGGGAACAATGTTTAATTTCCTCTTATGGTGATTTGGGGTGATGTGGTGTGCTGGCAACAAAGGTACGTTTCCATTTTTGGATTGTTGGTCCCCACTACCACCTCATCATTCCCCACTCCTCCTAATCAGATCCCACCTTATGCATCTATAATTTTAACCACTTTTGTCCTACTCCTTCTCTGTCTTTAAGTTGATTGCAGCCACATGTGAATGTCCTATTGTGTATGTGTTGACTGAACGAAGGTGGCCAAGTTAACTGGCCACATTTTCACTTATAAACCAAATATCTCATAACCCTTACATTTTTTTTACTACATGATCGATATGAGAGAGCGAGAGGGATACTTACCTGTGGTTGCAATGCTATGATGCAGTTGTCGAAGACTAGAGGTGTTGCTTTGTGTACTTGTTGCATGCTATTCTTCTTCCTCCTCTTGCTCTCTACTAATGGCTTCTTTGTTGTGTAGGTACCTATGATTGAAGATATGATGTTGTTGCTTTGTATCTATTAGATCATCATGCTGAAGGCTTGTCACTGGTATGATTGGTATGCTATGGGATAGGCTGCTACAGGGTGTCCTACATGATCTCCTGTAGATGCTTCTCCCTCAAAACTCTTTAATCATTATTCTTATTGGGGTTGTGAGGATGGTCAAATGGATGGAAAGAAGGAATAGGAGCGTGGAGAGAAATGAATCCTTAGTGGATGATCTTTATTCCTCGTTTTTTCTATTTTTTGGAAGACTAGAAAAAAATTCTTGAAACTGATTTTTTTATTTAAATGGTGAGTGTAGGGGTGATGATGGTGGACAAATCATGGTGATAGAATAATAAAGAGGGTGAATTTTATTGGCCTATAAATTCATTCATTTGCCTTAGGAATGCTTCCTATAGAATTTCTGGATCACTGTAGTTCATACAGGATCATCCTATAGGTTTACAGGGGATCCTGTAGGAATATAGGGGACCCCGTAGAAAAAACAGTCCCTTTGTAAACTGAAGCAATGGAGTGAAAAAAGTGACAAGAATGATGGAGGAATGAGTTGTAATGAGTGGAAAAATGAATATGTGAGTGACAGGCGTCTCTTGGTGATGCTGCTTTGCTCCTTGACCGTCCTTCTTGTTGACCTACAAATGTAAATTTCAAGAATTAAATTTTTTTAATTTTAGTTTGAAAAACAACTAGGATCCGTCTAAGAGGTTTTCACCCTATCTTTTTTCCCTGGGTGCCTCAATTCACCCAAGGATGTTTCTTATTCTTTTTTTTTCCTTTTTTTTTTTTATTTTGTTGTTTTGACACCACTGAGTCGCCTCAAGAGGTTTTCGACCCAATTATGGGACTCAGGCACCTGATGGAGATTTTAACTTAAGTCCTTATTCTTTTTTCTTTTTCTCAGTGATTTGATGATGGAGGAGATGGAACTTGCTCCACTATCATCCCTGTTTTATTGATATCTTCAATGAACTCTTGTTTTGATAAATGTCTCTTGTAAATTTTCAATTGGTGTCCATTAATAAGAAAAGGAATGGCCTATTCATCTATGGTTCTGATTTTCACTGAATCATTATCATGGCATCGTTCCACAACATAAGGTCCTAGCCATCTTGTCCTTAACCTTCCCTTGAAGTATTAATACATATAATCATAGAGAAAGGCCCAATCACCTTCCTGAAACTACTTCTCCTTGATATTTTTATCACACCAGATCTTCCTCTGAAGTTGAACTACCTCTGTATGTAGGAGGGCCTGCATTCTAAATTCATCCAAACCATTAAACTAGAACAATCTCTCTTCTTGTGCACAGTTGATATCCAGATATAGTTGGGTCGCCATCCTTAATGTGTTATACTCAAATTCAATGAACAACAAGGAATTTTTCCCATAGACCAGCTCATAGGGTGTGAATACAGTGGTTGTTTTCCATGTCGTATTATAGGCCCAGGTGGCCTTAACTAGTCTATTTTCCCAATCCTTCCTATTGTTGCTTACTACTTTAGTTAAGATGCCCTCCAGTGCTCTGTTGCTCACCTCCACTTGCCCATTATCTTGTGGATGATAGGGAGTGGAGGTTCTATGCTTGACATTGTGATGGATGAGCAACTCTTCAATAATGTTGGAGGTAAACTGGCTACATTGGTATGTGACTAGCTCTCTAGGGTACCCAAATTTGTAGAATACATTCTCCATTAGGAACTCAGCCACCTTCTCCTCTATTTCTACCTTAATTTCCTTAGTTTCAACGCACTTTGTCAAATAATTAGTGCACACAATAATATATTGTTTTTTCTTGGAAGGAGGGTCAATAGGCCTAATGAAGTCCATGACCCACTTGTCAAATGGATCGAAGGTCACTTTAGGCTACAGAGGAAATTCATCTCTTAGAGTAGGCCTTCCCATCCTTTGGCACCGAACACACTTACTAGTATATTTTCTCACATCCTGATGAAGAGTGGGCCAACAATAGCGTGCTTGTAACACTTTGAATTTTTCCTCTTTGCTACAAAGTGACCTCCACAAGGCCCGTCATGATAGGCCAGAAGGATGTCAAAGACATCCTCCTCCTTGACACAACTTCTCAAGATTTGATATGGGCCAAGTTTGAAGATATTTCCCCCAATCCATGTGAAGTGGGTGCTTTTCCTAACTATCTTTCTCTTTTCTTTGGAGGACAACTTTGGTGCAAAATTTATTGATACCAAATAGTTTCCTATATGAACAAACTGTGGATAGAGAACTGAAATAGAAAATAAGTGCTCGTCCAATAACTAGTCATCAACCATTCCTTCTTCACATGTAGGCAAATTTACTATAGACAAAAAGTCTGCAACAACATCTTCCTTACCAGGCTTATCAACAATGGTTAGATCAAATTGCTGTAATAAAAGTAACCATCTTATAATTCGAGCATTCACATCTAGTGTGTTCATTAAATATTTAATTACATCATGGTTACTATGCACAAATGTTTGATAGCCCGTAATATAATGTTTGAAATTCTTCAATGAATGCACAACAACTAGGAGTTTCTTTTCGATCACTATATAATTTAGTTCAGCCTTTGATAAATTCTTATTGATAAAATAGATATCATAAGGTAGTTTTTCATCTACCTGCCCTAGGGTTTCTCCTATGGCTTTGTGTGAGTCATCATCATGAATATGGAAGGGGAGGGCCCAATTTGGGCCTGGTAGGATTGGTGCAGTGGTTAACTTATCCTTTAGGATGTCTAGAGCCTCTTGAAATCTTTTTAACGATATAAACTCAGAGTCCTTGGCCATCAAACCAAATAAAGGAGAGGCCAACTTGCTAAAGTCCTTTATGAACCTTCGATAGTATCCATCGAACACTAGGAAACTTCTAACATCTCTCTAATTTTTAGGAGGTGGGACCCTTTGGATGATAGCTATTTTGTTTGGGTCCACCTATGTCCTTGATGAGAAATTGAATGACCTAGCACAGTCCCTGCAGTCATCAAGAATTCACATTTTTTAATACTGAGAGATAGGTTCATTTCAATGCATTTGTGGAGTACTTTGCCTAGGTTAGATAGGTCTTCTTTAAAATCACATCCATAAGGTGTAAAATCATCCATATAAATCTCCATCGTATCATGGACTAATTCGGTGAAAATAATTAGGACTGCTCTCTAGAAAGTGGCAGGAGCATTGCATAGGCCAAAAGGAAGGACCCTATAGGAAAAAGTACCCCAAGGACATGTGAATGTGGTTTTATCCTAGTCTTCTAGGTAGATATGGATTTGGTTGTACCCACTGAATCCATCTAGGAAAGATAAAAACCTTTTCCTTACCAGGCCATCTAGCACATGGTCAATGGAGTTAGAGGAAAATTATCCTTCTTTGTGGCTTTTTTCAACTCCTTGTAATCAACACAAATTCTCAACATGCCATTTTTCTTGGCAATTAACACCAAAGGAGGGACACACTCACTATTGGAGATATGGCAAATGAATCATGCATCTAGCAGTTTTTGCAGTTCTTCTTTGACTATATCTTTAAGAGATGGATTCACCGTCCTTTGTGGTTGTTGGAACGGCTTGCAACCTTGCTTGATGTATATGTGGTGAGTACACACTGAGGGGTGTACTCCCTTCATTTCCTTGTAACTTGAAATGAAGGCTTCTAGATTTTTCTTTAGCATGTTACATAACTTCTCTTCTTGGAGAGCAGAAAGAGATGGATTGATTTTCAAGGTTCTCTTTGGGCAGAATTCTATGGTTTTGACACAGAGTGGCTTACATAAGTCAGTTGGATGATTTTCCTGGCCTTCCTTTACTGCTTCTTCTAAGGGAAATGAATTGGGAGTTGGAATCTAGAGTAGGTGTTCAATGAAGTCATCCTCATCCTGTTGTCCTCCTCGCATGGTTGCTTCTAAAGTATAAAGTTGGGAGGAATAAAATTCATCTTCTTCCTCCTCCTCCAACCATAAAGGTAAGTCATGCTCTAGAGAAGGTTGAGCAGTAAGGTATAGGACTGAATGCATGGATATATGCCCATTCTAGATGGTCATATTCCCAACTCTACAGCTAATGTAAGCATCGGCAGTGGTCGACCATGGTCTCCCAAGGATGAGAGGGTAACCAGTAAGCTTATCCTTAGTGTGGAGAACTAGGAAATATGTAGGGTACTCCCAATAGTCAATGGAGACAATCACATCGTCCACAATTCCCTCAGGGGTTACTGTGGAATCGTCTGCAAGTTGCAGAACTATTGTGGTCTTCCTCAATGAACCTTGGAGGTTGAGCTTGAGTATTGTGTCCATGGTCATCACATTAATGGCATCCCAAAGATTGATCAGAGTGTGTGGGACAATGGCTCCATTGATTTTCACATCCACTATAGGGCTTCCAGGGTTCAAATTTTTTTGACATATTACCTACCCCAGCAATAAGTTGGACAATTTCCCAATGACATTAATGGTAGGGGCATCCCTTTTTAACCTCTGTAGATGCTTGAAGCAGTTCTCCTTAATCAACTTATTATAAATAGGAAAATATTTTATTGCTTGGACAGGTGGAATTTTTACACATATATTTTCAATTCTCCCAGAAGTCTAATCTCTTTCGGGGTTTCCAACATCTCACTTTTGAAATCTTCGAGCATGTTTCCAATTTCACCCTTGATGGATGAGTTGGAAGACGATGTACTGACCATAGGTTGACTACCCCTACCCTTTTTCCTAGCTTTCCTAAAATGATTTCTAAAGATAGCCTTGATATCCTCATAGTGTAATTGGTAGATATCTCCTTCTTCTAACAAATGTAAGGTATCGAAAAGATCTTCTCCCACTCCCCTAAGAAGGACCAACTTTAGTGACCCAGGGTCAAGTGTGCACCTGGCCCTTTTGTAACTAAGCTGGAATCTTTCTTCGTAATCCTCTAGGGATTCATCATTGCCTATGCTCATCCTGAAAATTTCTTCATTAGTTTCCTTTGACCAATAGTACGCCAGATATTTGTTGTTAAAGGCCTATTGCATCTGAGCCTAAGTTGTGATGCTACCTCCAGGAAAACTCATGAACCAGTGCAATGATGCATCCATGAGGGTAGATGGAAATAGTTTTAACCTTTTCTCGTCATCTGTATAGTCATAGGTTAGACATATAACAACAAACTCAAATAGGAAAGTATTGAGGTCCTTTTTGATCAAGCCATGGAAATGAGGTAGACCAAAGAGGCTGATATTTTTCATATTAGTGTCCCCATTGGTTTCCCTAATGGGGAAGGCACTGTCAATCTCTTTATATTCCCTCTGTCATTTTTGTTTTCAACCATTGGTTCAGTAGGAATGGGTTCTTCTTCTTATTCTTCCCCTGTAGGTTATTCAAATATGTTAGGTTACTCACTTAAGTGTTCCTCCAGTTCACAACCATCAAAGAAGAGTGAAAGTTGGCTATTGGATGTAGTGGGGGAATTTGGCAAAATTCTTCCTAAGTTGTCCCTATTCCTACGAGGCATGAATGGAAATATTTTTGGTTTGGTTTTGTATATTTTTAAACTTGAAAAGTACTTGCAGAATTGAAATTTTTGATTGAATGAAAATTACTAATATAATGAAAAAGAAACTTGCTGAATTGAAATCTTGGTTGCAAAGTGGAAAGGAAAGTAGAAAATGCAAAATGAAAGAAAGGAAACAACTAGATTAATTTTGCATAAATAAACTAATGGTAGAATGCTGAAGAAAATAAATAGAAGAAACGAAAGAAGTAATCACATTCTACTTAGACACCTCCCTGACAACGGTGCTAAAATGTGATAAGCGCTAGTATTGCAGTCAGGATGCTACAACTCATGCGCTACCATCTTTATTTATCAACCTAGGGTTCGTACAAACTTGCAGGTGACAGTGCTGTATGAATAAGTAAAAATGATGGTTCTATTGGTGTCACTATCCAGCTGGCGAGAGACCACTAGGGATCTAAGCCAGACCTCTACGAAGTCAAAATAAGATTGATTATTTGATGGAAGAAAGGTAAATCTAATCTAAGATAGTTACTCTATTGCATTAGTGGAGAAGGTCAACATGTAATGCTAAATCACACCATTCCCTAATTAACCATTTAAGAAGCTAAGCTAGGCAAAAATGCTAAATCAACATGAAACAAATGCTACTATCTAGGTTGCAAAAGTACGAAGCATCAAACTCGGGGTTTGTAAAAACTTGCAGGTGACAGTGTTGTATGAATAAGTAAAAGTGATGGTTCTGTTGGTGTCACTATTCAGCTGGTGAGAGACCACTAGGGATCCAAGCCAGACTTCTACAAAGTCAAAATAAGCTTGATTATTTGATGGAAGAAACGTAAATCTACTCTAAGAGAGTTACTCTATTGCATTAGTGAAGAAGGTCAACATGTAATGCTAAATCACACCATTCCCTAATTAACCATTTAAGAAGCTAAGCTAGGTAGAAATGCTAAATAAACATGAAACAATTGCTACTATCTATGTTGTAGAAGTAAGAAACATCAAACCTGGGGTTCCTACAAACTTGTAGGTGACAATGTTGTATGAATAAGTAAAAGTGATGGTTTTGTTGGTGTCACTATTCAGATGGCGAGAGACCACTAGGGATCCAAGCCAGACTTCTACGAAGTCAAAATAAAATTGATTATTTGATGGAAGAAAGGTAAATCTACTCTGAGTTACTCTATTTCATTAGTGGAGAAGGTCAACATGTAATGCTAAATCACACCATTCCCTAATTAACCATTTAAGAAGCTAAGGTAGGCAGAAATGCTAAATCAACATGAAACAAATGCTACTATCTAAGTTGCAGAAGTAAGAAGCATCAAACAACACTAATGTGCAAGTAAAGAGACTGACTAAATCTGTTTTTTCTTTTTTGTCTTTTTGTGCAAAATCAAGTTTGCAACTAATTTTTTGTGTGGATGTGGCAGGTGAATTAAGGATGTTTGAGGATGGCTAGAAGGGTTATGAAATGGCTGGATGGTGTGGAGGACCTCTAGGAGGCTTTTGGTGACTTCCTAGAGGTCTTCCATTAATTTGGCCTGAAAATAGGTCATTTCAGGAAAACCTATAGGATGTACTAGAAACCTATAGGATGATCTTGTAGGAATTATAGGAAACCTACAAGATACAACCAAGAGTTAAATGTGAGGTGTTGGCGGTGATGGGAGGCCTAGGAAAGGTGCGTGATGGGTGGAATGGACTGGGAGAAGGTCTAGGATCACTCAAGAGTCAATATGCACGATAATAGATGGCTAGATTCACTCAATGTGATTGGGAGAATTTCTATGAAAAATGATGAAAACTAGTGAAGGTGATGATGAAAGCAAGGGATGGCTAAGGTGGATGAAGTGGCTTATGGCTATGAAGTCTTAGTCTCCTCCTGAAGCACCTGCTCTCCATAAAACATGTGTGTCTTCTAGAAAGCTATCCAACAAGGTATGTTTTCATAAACTAGAAAAGGAGAATTAATGAATCAACTCCCTATACTATGAACGAAGAAAGTTGCTAAAAGGAATGAAAGAATGATCGAGATCTACTGTAGAAATGGAGGTGAAAAATATGATAATGAAATATACCTTGCAAAACGAACCAAATACTAAATTAAAGACATCAAACTCCAAAGCTCATAAAAGAACTAGAAATCTATGTTTTTGGGGCTGCTTAAGGGTCCCTTCGTCAAGTCATGGTCCTAGAGGGAGGAAGTGAGGCCAAGACACCTGCTAACAACCTTCTGGTGATCCTTTTTCTCCTTGCTAACCTGCTACTTGAAATAAGGAACAAATGGAAGAAAATTATTAAACAACCAATCTAATCTACACCACTTGTAATGGAAATGCATCTAAAAAGAAAATTAAGAATGAAGCTATGAATATACACTAAATATACATGCACAATAAAGAGGAGCCTTGGTTGATAGCATGGGGCCCTAAACTAAGACCTTCAACCCTCTGAGTTAACTCAGTGTTGGCTCAAAACAAAACTCATTCTTATTACCAAAAAAACAAATTACATTGAGAGAACTTTCACAAGTATTACAACTCAAAAATAGCTTAGAGTTTCCTACTGAGGGCCTAGGCCTCTCTACTTCTACATCTGAAGTCCCGAACAACTTGTTTAAAATTAGGGAGACTTGGCTCCCAAACTCGAGATATACTAGTGCTTTGTCTCTCACTTGCTTGGTTGCCTTCTAGTCCTCATGATTTGGATGTTTACACTTCGAACTGGTGTGATGAATGGAGGAATATTTAAATGAAGGAGTAGTAAATGACAAGGATTTACATCCTACAATCCCTCTCCCTTGTCCCATTTGAGTTTTTACTTTATTCTTTGCCAAAATTCCTTGATTTTCTCCCTTAGTCCTGCATTCAATGCATGTTAGTCCACAAAGCTTAGTAGCTAACTCTAACTCACCTCATAAAGAAAATATAATCAAAAACATGTAATAGGTTAAGAAATGTTGGTTTGAATAAGCTAGGAGGCGAATTAAGGACCATATAATTACCAAATGATGAGGCGCATCAATGTGCAACACACTTTGGGACATACTATGGAGTTGTCATGTGGCATCAGCAGATTGTGTGGGTGGCCCTAAGCCCTGTTGATGCTAGCTTGACATCACTAAATATCCCCACCTAAAAACATGTGAATTCGTGCCTAGTGTTGATTACTATAGATTACATTACGAAGACCATTTTGCGTTAGTTATCGTATGTTACAGTGCTCATACTTTCTCCTTCCAAAATTGTCAAATTTTGAAAATTGAAGCGCAAGCCTAGTACCTTTGGGTTATAGTTCAAATACACCTAATAATTATTCATTGTGAGGGTTCCACACACTCATATTTAACTAACTCCACCATCCTCAACTCAGTCATGCTAGGAAAAGAACATTTTCTATTGTACCGAAGGACAGTCTCCTTATACGTGAATTCAATAAAATATATGTGGATTAATCCCCTTCAGTATATTACTGAACCAAAAAAACTCCATAGTTAATGAATTAAGTCGTTTAAACTCAAAATCCTCAAAATCCACCATTAAAACTTATATTTTTTCACCTAAATGTGAATCAAGGAGACTTGGTTGTTGTCCCACCTTATCACATCAAGGCACATGACATCTACTCTCCCCCCATTATAAGGAACAAATTCATGCTTAGAAAATGGTGTCTTCCTCACATATAAAGGATGATGTGGATGAAAAATGATAGGAAGGAAAAATGAGCTACACCAACACAAGCACTGGTGATAATGCACAACTATGGTTGTTCTACAGTTGAGACAATTATCTCATAATCTAATTTAACAAATGGACTCTTGAAGCATTCCAAAAGACTTTGAAGGCTTATAACATTCCTCCCAAAATCTAAGACACAGGTTAGAAGAAACTGAAACATAACATTGCTAGACAAAGGATGATATTAGAAGGTTGGAAACACAACTATTTCTTTAGAAGAGAGATAACGCAAATAGAGTGTCAATCAAAATAATGACGAATATCATCTAGGATAAGATCATAAGATTAATCAGTAAGAGGGGGATTCTTAGAGTTGATGCAAGACAAGATATAGGTAGGCAAGATGGCTTAGAAAGAAATGTAAAGGCTTAAAATGAAGTATTGAAAAATCCCCACAAAAGGTTGCAATAGTGATAGGCTTTATTAATCATATGACTAAAGAGGAAGCCGTTGAAGGAAATTTTGATCACTCATAATAGGTGGCTAGAACAAGTCAACTGGGAAAGAAGCATGATTTAATAGTGTAGATAGAGAAGAGAGAAGGGGATATGACCAAAGAGGTGCACAAGTTTAAAAGTAAATGTGAGGAATTGTACAAGATGAACTTCCCACTGTTCTTTGATGAGTATGGATATATGCAACAAAAATATCCTTTTCTTAACAATTTAAAAGGCATAACGTAAGTCCAAAAGGACCAAGAATATGAGAATCACACACCACAAGATAAAGACATTACAATTTTGTACCGAAATAATCTTAGATTGTTGTTCATGCACAAGATCCTTTTCAAGGGATGAGGAAAAATGGACAATGAGCCCATTATGAGCTTAGAAAGAGAAATATATAATGTTCACACGTATGAATCACTAGTCAATGATGAATGGAAGTGCATGTTGAATGTATATAGGTTAGTTTTCTGAAGGAAATTTAGGCTCAAGCCAAAGGGTTCTATAGTAGGAGTAGGATCAAGTTCAATGATGATCTGACAATCACCCTATGAGTGACATCAGTTGAAGATTTATTAAACAAAAGGTATTACAGACTCATGTGCTGGTGTGTGTTTTGTGTTATTTAAGCAACAGATCGATCAGATTGCCAACACACAGAGATTTAAATGGAAACACAACAAAGAAATACAGTAAGCAAACAGAAAGAGAGAAGAATTTTTAATAAGGAGTTCAACCTATTCTCCAGGGCTACATCTATGGTCTAGCTTTCAGTGGCAGCCTTGTTTTACTATGTCTTTAAGCAAAGAATTACAATGCAGGGACTCAATGTGAGTTCCGTTGAAGCAGATTTGCTTGGCAAGCTCGTTCTTGGATTCCCCAAGCGACTGGAGTGCACAGAATCTTCTTCTTCCTACCAGCCCTGTGACCTTCTGGTCTACAGTGGAAAGAGCCAATTGTGGTGCTCAGTCCAGACAAATTCCTCTATGGGATGACTTGAATCTCTTAAGCTTTGTTGCTCAATGCTATTGTTGGTCATCTCAGCCCTCTGTCTCTTTTTGCTTCTACTTTACTACCTTCTTCTCTGGTTTCTATCTCCCAGTGTTCAGTCCTCCTCTCAGGGTTTGCTCTGACTAAAAAAACTAACTGTGTAAAATCTTGTCTTTTTTCATGGCTTTTAGCCATTCATTTCCATGCCTATTTGGTTCTTCTTCCACCTCTGTTGATTCACCTTCTGCAGTTGTGCTTGGAGTTTCCTATTTTGTGTTACCATGAACACTCAGAAAGTGGCCACGTCCTCCTCTAAAAGGTGCCAACCTGCTTCGTCGGTTTGTTTCTTCAGTTATGTCATGGATGAAGTCTTTCCTCCACTGTGGTAGTGAAACGGACTCCAAATCCTTACAAATCGTGGCGTATTCCTTTGTCAATTTTGCTTCCTCCATCGGGAACAATCTCAGTCATCTAATCTAGGTCCCACAGATCCAATGTCATACACCTGTCCCATGCGGTTGACTTTCTCGACCGATAGCACACGATCAACGATGATTTTCTCTCACCTCCATCGGCCACGCATCGATCATTGAGTGGGATTTCTTTGCTTTTGTCCAAAACCTCTAACCATTTGAGAGTGCCCCGATCAATATCGCCAGTTTCCATAGTGCAGTCCTGCCTTTGTACGTTTAGTGCTTTTTCCTTTTTCGCCCACCGTTCTCTGGCTCCCAATGCAACCGAGTGCTCGAACTTCCTCCATTTCAGCCCTGTTTGCTTAATCACACATCAAAATCCACCTCCTTTTCCCAATCTGAGGCTCCCAGGGGCTAATTTGAACTCCTGCATAGTCTCCATGGGCCTTAGTTAGTGTGCTTTGACCATGGTCCTTCTTGTTCCACGCTGGATACCATTCCCACTGGTTCAGGGGTGTTTTTGATCGTTGTTTTGGAATTATTCATAGATTTGTCTAGACATAATACAGTCATGGTTCTTCGATAGTCTTTTATGGATCCAATTCGAATCACAACCTTGCCACTGAGAAAGATTTTGGACCACCAAAAGTTGGTTTTCAACCATCGACTAAGTGAGGGTATTTCTTTCTCACTTGTCCAATCTCAATCCACTTCACACTGGTCGGCTTTGAACCTCTGAGCCCAATCTTGAGGTATTCCACATCTCCCCTACATGTCACCCTTATCTTCCTTTCTAGCACTGTGTCTTCTAGTAATTCATTAATAAATTCAGGTAGTAGGTCATCAACAGAAGGCAATTGACTCTGCTCTTCAGGATCATCAATCATTGAAGGTTCAAACAATCTTAGGCAATCTGCATTTACAACTGAGTAGGTGTGCATGTAAGTTGTAGATCAGGGTGAAAATCATTTTCACCAATCTTCTCAAGTATCCTGAAGGGTCCATACCTAATAGGTTTTAGGCTTTTACCTTCACCTTGCATCCTATCCTTGCTGATATACAGCAAGACTTGGTCTCCAACTTGAAAACTATGCTCCATCCAATGCTTATGATGCCTAGCCTTATACCTAGCCTGGCTGTTTTCTAGCTATTCCTGTACTGCTTGGTGGATCTCCTGGATTTGTTCAATGAACCTAGTTGCCTTATCCACATCCCTATGTCCATCAACCATGGTATCTTTACCGTAGACAAAATCCAAAGGAGACCTCGGTGTGAAACCAAAATAGGTCTGAAAGGGAGATCTCTATGTAGAAGAGTGTTTGGCTCTATTGTAAGCATGTTGCACATAACACAAGTGTTCATCCCAAATCTTAGGATGTTTGCTACAATATCCTCTTAGTAACTAGATCACTATCCTGTTAACTACTTCTATCTAGCCATCTATTTGTGGTTGAAAAGCTATGCTTTTCTTTAATTTAGTGTCCAACAGTTCCCACGGACTCGACCAAAACATCCCCACAAATTAGGTGTCTCAGTCAGATATAATGGAAGTGGGTATTCCAAAATGAACCCATATATGTTCAAAGAACAATCTTGCAGTTTGTTCAGTCGTAACCTGTTTACTACAAGGTATCAAGATACACATTTTGCTGAACATATCCACTACAACATATAGATAATCATGACCTTTCCTAGATTTAGGCAGTCCTCCAACAAAATCCATGGAAACACTTTCCTAGCAGTGAGAAGGAACTGGCAACGGAATGTACAAGCCTAGTTTTCTATTGCTGGGCTTACTTTTGGCACACATGGCACACCCTCTTACATATCTAGAAACTGTCTCATTCATTTTTGGCCTGTAGCAGAATCTTTGTAGCTGTGCAACTGTTTTACTTACCCCAAAGTGACCTGATATCAGATAACTGTGTGCTTCCCTAATTATCTTCACCCTCTCAGTTTGTGGAATGCAAAGTTACCCACAATGGTATAAGAGTTGGTCCTTCACATGATAGTCCAATTCTTCTACTCTTTTGCCTTCACTCAAAGTTGAATATACATCTTTAAAGTCCATATCCTAAGAATATTGTTCTATGTAGCTTTCACATAGAACAAAATTATGCTTAAGTATGGTAGATGCATTTATAATCGGTCTAGATAACATGTCTGCAACCTTGTTATGTATGCCCTTTTTATATCTGATGATTAAATGAAATTGTTGTAGAAAACCCATCCATCTGTATTGTCTTGATTGCTGCAACTTACTTTGGGAGTGTAGATATTGAAGTGGTTGATGATCAATATGTACTACTATCTCTTTGCCCATTAAGTAGGATAGTTAACTACTGCAGGATTAAAACTCTCAAAATGATATCATATGGGTTTACTGTGTTTTGTCAACATTGCTCCCATGGCATAGTCATTGACATCCATTTGGATCTCAAATGGTCTTTGCAGATCTGGCAGTGCTAGTACAGGTGTTGTACTAATCTTTTCTTTCAAGGTGTTGAAGGCTTTCTAATGTTTTCCTCCCCACTAAAACACCTTGTTCAATATTGTCAAAGCATGTAAGGGAGCTGCGACTGAGGAAAAGTTAGAAATGAACTTCACTCAATACTGTGCTACTCGTAAGAAGCTTCTCACTTTTGTAGCAGACTTGGGTTTAGGCCAGTTTACAATGACTGCCACCTTAGAGGGATATATTTTCAATTCACCTCCCCTTAGTATATGATTGATGTAGTTTAGATATATTTTGCCAAATTCACATTTTGAGTGTTTAACATAAAGTTTTTCTCCTTTCAAAACATCTAATGTCTGCTTAACATGCTCTAAATGTTCTTCCCATGTTTTACTAAAAATCAGAATGTCATCCAAATACACAATAACAAAATCATCAAGAAAAGTTCTAAGTATATCATTCATTAATATCATGAAAGTAGCAGGAGGATTGGTTAAGCCAAAAGGAATAACCAACCATTCATACAATCCCTGCCTTGTTTTGAAACCAGTCTTCCATGCATCTTGCTCTGTAAATCTGACCTAATGGTATCCACTATGCAAATCTAGATTGGTGAAATAAACAGTTTCTTTTAATTGATCTAAAAGATCATCTATGCGAGGAAGGGGATAACGATTTTTTATTGTTCTCTTATTCAGTGCTCAGAAGTCAACACACATTCTCCATGAGCCATATTTCTTTCTCACCAAAACGATTGGTGACCCACATGGTGATGTGCTAGGCCTGATGAACCCTTTCTCGAGCAACTCTTGCACCTTCTTCTTGATTTCAGCATTCTCTAAAGCAGATAACCTTTTATACCAGTGGCTGAAATGATTGTTTCATCTCCAGAGTCTGACCCCAAATCTTTCTGAATAGCTACAACAGTCTTCTTCTTCTTACCCTTAGACCTCTTAGGTCTCAGCGCTGGATGCAGAATCCAAGTGCTCTCATCATCATGTCCCTCCTTTTGATAGTGAGTGCATGAAGATTTTCCTTTCTGTGCAGTGTTAGCCTTCCTTACTTTGCATTTCTACTTTCCTTTCTCCTTGCTCTTGCTTACAATGGGTTTGGATGCTCCCCCAACTTCTGGATTTCCATTCCTTCCTCTAGCTTCTAGATGAGTAGATTGTACAGATACCTCATCTATAGTAGTGGGATTAAACATGAGGATGATATGACTCATGTAGTTGTGTAGAGCACCAAAGTACTTTAAAAGAGTCTATGGTGAGTCTAATGAGATACCCAACATCAATGCTATCTTTTTGAACTCCTGAGTATACCCTTGCACACTTTGCCCTTTCAACTGCCGAAGAGTTTGCCAACTCATCATTGTTGGGTTGTGTTATATTCTTTCCACATAGTTAACAAGGGTTTGAGGGGTACCCGTAACCCCGCTTTATGGGGTCCGGACACTATGTTAGGTTGGGCGGACCCACCTATGGTTTTGTGCATGATTTTCACACATGTTTTTTGGACACGATGGTTTTTGGTCCATGGTTTTGGATTCGATGGTTTTCAGTCCATGGTATTGGATGCTTCGGAGTGTATAAATATGTATTGGAGAGGAATATAATGAAAAATCAAGCTGGTAGTCCCGATTTTGGGATCTAGTGGGAAATCTCTTTGTATATGTATTTTATGTGTTATGCTCTCGCATTTTTATTTTTCATGTGATTTAGAATTTGTATGCAGGTAATTTTTGTATGGGGTTAAAACCTACATTTGGTATTAGAGCTGTTTTGGCTTCAA
>APFE030292799.1:62792-118606 GCA_000404065.3 Pinus taeda | reverse complement strand
TTTCTGAGAGTTTCATTAAGTTATGGGAAGTGGTTTGGAGACTAGAGCTAAAAAAGTGGCTCAAATATTGCAATAACAGGATTATAACTAGGTGAAAAATATTGCAATCACTCCCTTGCAAGCTTATGCATGTGACTGGAGGGTTACATTCAAATTTCTGCAGTGTTGTGCTAGCATGTAGGAGTCTAGGACATTGAAAAAGAAGCCTTACTCAAGGTTTTGGCACATGGAAGGGTGGCTTAGCAATTGGGGGTCCTGTAGAACTTGAGGGAAGTCAGTAAGTTTTTGATTTTTTTGATTCCACTTCCTTAAGGTAATCTAGGAGGTTGACTCATGTCATAGTAACTCTTCGTCACATATTTACCCTTGTGGACCAGTGAACTTGGGTAAGTGTGGGAGGAGGGAGTTTCATATTGGTATCAGAGCATGGTTCAACACTTCAAATAGATGGGAAAATTGTGTATGTCATGCATGCATGAATGTTGTATATTTTCTTGTTATGTATGCATGGTTGTGGTCATTGTTATGGTTGTGTTGTATTGTAGAATTTGATGATGTTGTTGTTGGGATGAGTACCAAATCCACGATTTGGGCATTTTTAGCATATTCATCCAAAACCCATTAGGAGAAGATGATTACCTAATTAAATTAGTCATAACTAACTTATCTTGGATATATTAAATAGGAGAAATATTCTTATTGAAGTCACTTGGTGGTTTGGAATAATGGAGACTTACATTAACCATAATAGGTGAAATAAAGAAATGAAAAGTAGTTAAGGGTAAAGAACCAACTAAACCCAAACATTTAAGTTGTATATTTGGATTAAACCATACTTTAAGCAATAAGAGTGTACATAATTATTTATAATATTATGTATGGAATTTCAATCACCATTTATTAAAACAATTATCAAATATTACATATGTAAATAGGAAGTTATTGTAATTTTTGGTAAATAAATAGTGTGAATGTATAGCATAACATGAAAAGGTGATATAGCACCAACCTTAGCGATGGAATAAGATAGTGAAATGTACATTCATGCAATCTTCTCTCTAGAACATAGTTCTCTCCACTGTAAGGATAGGATGTATAGTTGAACAATTGTTGGCTCCTAAAATTATAACTTATCTAAACAAAGCCCTAACAATGATAAAGAGATCCTTGATATGTAGTAACATATTTCTTAGTATTAGAGAAGAACCTATATCAATAATATGATACAAAATGAGAGCATCAAACTTTTTGTTGAATTTTCTATCCAAACAACATAATGTTTTGGAAAGCAATCTCTCTTACCAAGTTAAATTTCAAGTAGATACTATTTTGTGCTAACCTTCTACAAGATCCTTCTAAAAAGAAAAACACAAACAAGTGTGAAGAATCATCTAACAACATTATAATCAAGACTCCACCAGTAATTCCACCATTTATTCCTTAAATAGGATGTGAATTATGTGAAGAATGAATCCAATTATTGGGTAGAAAAGTATATATCCCTTACTCTAAGGAATTGAGCATTGAGTTCTTTAACCAAAGCTTTATTCCACCTTTATTTCCAAGGAAAATGATGAAATGCTAGACTGTCTTTGTATTTTGTAAACTTCTTGTGCTAGCTATTATAAGTGGAAGGATTCTAAAGGTTTGATAACTTTAATGTCTACATATGGAGGGAATATTTTCTGTAATCCTTTTAAAAGTATATCACCAAATAATGTTCAATGGAAATAGAGATAACTTCCAACATCCATGTAGCTGGGTTGTATTCATTTTCTAACTACAAGACTCTGCTAAGTGATTACCTCAAACTATTCAATAATCTTGTGAGATTTCTAGCCTAACAACATAAAATAAGTGACTTACTCCTCTTTTCATCCAGAATAGCTGAACCCAAATTTATGGTAAGTTAGAAATCAAAACCACTCATAAATAAACAACATAAATTAATATATAATATATACATTAGTTTAACACATCAAAACATTCAAAGATGTTAATGTTGGGATGATGATACATACAATTGTACTCCTAGTGTCTATTATATTACAAATAGTTTGCATAAAATTTGAAGTTACTTTAGCATCCAAACCAAAAGTGGGCTCATCCATGAAAATTATAGAAGAGCTTTAGCAAGCTCAACACCTATTTTCAGCTCTTTCCTTTGGTTAGTTGATAATTCAGTGATGCTACATGAGCATACTAGTACATCTCTCAAATTATTCCACATGTTCCATGACCTCATCAACAAAATCTTACAAATTGGAATCTTTTGCAAGTCAGTAACATCAAAATTTTGCAGTGTATCTAAAAAGGAACTTGATTAGTTTTGGAGAGTTACAACTTTGGTTCCATTGTCAACATCCTTCAACGGATTGAGAAATGATGAATATAAAATGATTCATGGATAATAACTTTGGAGAATATGTCATTTTGCTCACAAAAGCTAGAACTGCGAAAAACAGTTTCTTGGACATTATGAGAAAGGATACGTTGTATGGATATGAATCCATATGACAGTTGTGTAGAACCGAACAAAAAGAATGGCAAGGAATGATTGCATAGTAATGATAGTGGTGGAATTTTCACAAATTTTGGTGGAAATAATTGCAGTGACATAGAACCCGATAGAATGAATGATCATTTCATTACATTCCAATGTGAAGATTGTAATCAAATCTTCAAAATATGAACGAGTCAAATACCCAAAAACTTGTTTTTTAATAAGATTAAAAATGTTTTTAAAATTAAACAAACTCAACTAGTCATATTCAAAAATAAAAAAAAATAGTGCCACAGTAATAATCATGATAGAATTACTCAAGCAATGAGAGTAAAAAAAAAAAAAAAAAATAGTGCCACAGTAATAAGCATCATGATAGAATTACTAGATAGATCTTAGTATCCAGCAGCGCAAATAATCGTGATTTGATTCCATGTCAATGATATGTGGGGACTTGAATAAAAATTTGTTGCAAAATGCACCGCTAATATCATCTTCAGGGGCTCCTTTTTTTCATCAATGTTTGTTAACGTTTCTTTCTACATTGCAAAGATGAGGAAACTAGACTATTTGATTCATAGTGAAATAATCAGCGTTCGGTAGAGGCAAAGATGAAGAATTTAACTGGACTATTTATTCGCCATGTGATTATTAGTGTGAGTGATCTGAAGCTGAACAAATGGGCATAGAAAACAAAAACTTGACACTTGTAAAAGAAAGAAAAAAGAGTTAAAATGTTTTTTCATAACTGTTAATGTGGTTATGGTTGGACAGAATGTTGAGGCAGGTCGTGCTTGTTATTAGGACACAATGTTGAGGTAAGTTCTGGATTGTTGGTTCTATGATGCCTATTCCTTTTTTGATATTTCAAAATATTTGTTTAGTGATCAAATTTATTATTTGAAGTTTTAATCATTTTTTTTTTATATTTTTAATTTGGTTGATAAATATTAATACAAAATAAACATTTAAATTTTATTTATTACATATATATCAAATTTTAAAATTAAAAATCACAAAAATAACTAAATGTAATTTTATACAAAATAATAATAATCATTAAAAATTAAAATAATTAATATATAAGTTAATCATAAATGTGTTTATAAAAAACATGTAACAATATTCTTAACAATGGAGATTTAACCCTATTTCATTATAGATATCCTTAATTTGTAAATAGATTTTGTTACAATATCATGACTTAACAATACCAAATGCCCAAAAAACCATAACTCATTTTATTGCACTTTTTCATATGACCATATTTTTTAATCAATGAATTTAAATAAACATGCAAAAAAGAAATATCTCCTTTAAAAATAAATGTCAACCTTTTATTTGTATATACTACTAAAAATATTCTAGAATATGCTATAAACATTAAATCCCTACTATGCACTTAATAATTATTGATATAAATTAAAATTCAGTAAGTCCAATACCAAAATAGACATTCCAGCAAAATTACTCTCATTTATAAGTGTAAAGGAAAAGAATAATATCAATGTAAATAAATCTAAGTTAATAATATGCATTGATAATATCATTAAGTTTTTTATGAGATGTATTAAATTATCATTGTTTATAAATATACAGTAAAAGAATAATGTTAATGTAAAATTTCATAATATAAAATTTAACATTTTTCTAGAGAAAATTTGAAGGATGGAAATTTATCTTAAAGTTTATAGGTTTTGGCCAATCTTACTAGTGTCTAGTATGAAAACTATAAATGTTTGTTACTATAAAATATTTGCTGATATATTTATATCAACATCCAAATTTCTACTTATTTTATAGTTAGAATCCATAAAATTTTGGCTATTTGTAGGGTAAAATTGGGATTTTTTTTGGAAAAATCATGGAAAATTAATCCACTTGGAAAAATCATGGAAAATTAACCCACTTGGAAGATTAGAAGAACGTTCATATTAGTATACACAAATCAATGGTTGTGAATTATTTTCAAAGTAGTTATGTTCTTCTTACCCTTTTAATTAAGTTGATTAATTTAAAAAAGCTTTATATGAACTAATATTATATCGGTCCATGATATTGTAACAAAGCCAAGTCAGATATTAAGACTTTCCATGGTAAAGTGAGGCTAAATAAACATGGTTAAAAATAATGTTCCATATTTTTCTAAATGTATATATGTTTAATTTATATATTATTTTTTTATAAATATTATTAATTTAATTTAGATAAAATTTTTTTATATTTATATATATGTTAATTTATATATTAATTATTTATATATTATAATTAAATTTAAACTAATTTTTGTATTTTAGCAATATAAGATGTATGCTGAAGTTTTTTTATACTTATTATGGATTGATGCCTATTGAAGTATTTGGATTAAAGAGGTTTTCACAATTCAAACTTGTAATTTAATAATTCCAACAAATCCTTGATTGACTAAAAGATTATCCAATGACAGAACTATTCAATTTTATCAACAAAGCTTAAGGCAATTGCATGGAAACCCATCATGTAACTTGAATTACATGGGAGCTCATCATATCACTTGTAGGAATTGAACATGCGTGGAAAGCACCCCAATCATTCTTCCCAACCACTCAAGATAAACCCAATTGACACAATTGAATGTTAACAAAATCAAATTTCTCAAAACTAGAACCTCTTTTTGAGTGCAAAACTTGAGGACAAGTTGGCACCTCAAGAGATTTTGATTCCTCCAGGTGCTTGGTAAATCGGAAGTTAAGATATATCTATAGTAGTTCTAAAAAATAATACTACTTATATCACATATAAATTTAATCCACGTATGATGATATATTATAATATTATATATATATATATATAATATATATTATATATAATACTATATATATTAATTTTAATTTTTTAATTTATTATTACATCCTAATACATATTATTACTTTAATTGTGTGGAAGTGAGATATTTGTTTATAAAACTACATTTTTACACACTGAAATGTTTTTTTATTATTAATATATTTTTAAATACATGCTAATATTATTTAACTATGTATATTGAAAATTTTTATTTATGTCTCACATTCAACTTTTTATTATTATTAATAATGATTTAAATCCAAAATATTTTTTTTTATGGGTGGTTCACCACTAGGTGGCCGACCAAACAAGCAGAGCGTAACCCCAAAAGTGTCAAGGAGATTTGACCTAATGACCTTCCAATTGGAGCGGTACTTAGCAATGGGTTTGGACTTCCAAAACATTAATTTTATTTCAAATTTTGAACGATTTAGATATCTCCCTTTTATTATGCTTATTAAAATGTAATTGAACCTTTTTTATTTTAAATTAATCTTTTACTTGAATTATTTTTCTCTTCTTGTAAATTGAAATATTTTATTATAATGAACATATTGTTTATATATATATATATATATATATATATATATATAAACCTATTAAAAACTAATAATAATTAAAATATGTTAAATTAATTATGTACATTGCCTTATTTTATTTTGTTGAAATTATTTATAAAAATGAGTTGAAGTATCTTTATGAATATTAATTAATATTGGTGTCAGTTTCCATACATGGAAATCTTAATTTGATAGTCCTCCAATTTTCTTTGAAGTGGTCGCGGATTGCTGGTTATAACAATCCCAGTCAGCCATCATAAGTACCAAAATCAGCACGTTAACGTAATCAAGTAACGCAATTACCATAAACTAAATTAGAACAACATGTGGACGGAACCATCGCTAGCGAAATAGAATACCATAAACTAAATTAGAAAAACATGTAGCGAAGGCATTGGTAGCGAAATGAGAATAGCTTGTAGCGTGTTTCCGAAAATCGGAAAGCCGGTGCATATAAAGCCGCACGGTAACTAGCCTCTTCCTACGCTTCATCGCTTGACTACAGTGGAAAGCCTGTCTTCAACCTTGGATAAGCACACAGCGTCACTTGCCTTGGAATCGTCACTCTCAAACTGGGTACCTGTTTATATGCTGTTTCCATATAAAGAATTCAGGAAAGTTACATTCAGTGATACGTGGTTTAACCATGATATCTGGTTTAAAGGTAAGTTTAGTTAGGTTAGGTGATAAGTAAAATTAATAAATGGTTGTTTAAATCTCAAGTATATTACTTGTTATGATTTCGGTTCGAGGAATAGACTATTCATTCAGAAAAGAAAAAAGAAAATTGGATTCTGGACTTCCCTTAGATTAGTCAAAAAAAAATTGGATTCTGGAATTGCTTTAGATTAATCCAAAAAATTAGTGATGCACCATAATTAAAAAAAATAAAAAATTACCGATAGCTAGTTATATTATTAACCCTCCAAATTCTATGCTAACAATCACCAAATAAGGCAAAGTACCATAATTACCATGATTATAATGTAATTACCATAAGGTAAAGTAGAGTAACATGTAGCGAAAGCATTGCTAGTGAAAGTAGAATATCACTAAATTAGGATAACATGCAGCGAAAATATTATCACCAGCAAAACTAAATAGGTTGTAGCGTACTAGCGAAAGTAGGAAACCCACTCCATAGGAACCCGCACGGTACCTCGCCTCTTCTTAGACTTCATCGCTGGACTATAGTGGAAAGTGTTGGGGATATTTCTGGTAAAATCTCAAAAACAAAGACAAAAAAAATTTGCACACAGAGACAATGTTCTTTTTTTCACTCAATCTTTAACACATCAGAAACATAAAAATTTCTGAGCACCAGAGAACAGAGTTTGCACACCAAGGATTTAAAAAAAATGCAGTTACAGATTATAAACTTCCGCTCTCGGAGAGGGATTCACAACTTGCATTTCACTTCTGTGAAAAATTACAAATGAATTTTTTTTACTCACGCTGCGTAACTCCAATTGCATATTCAGAAAACACTGCTATACCTTCCTTTTCAATTCATTACATTTACCAATGAAAATTACATATGTATATGACTCCAGAGGAAGTTACTTACATCGCCATACTTCCGTAAAAGAAAGACAGTAAAAATTAAATGGTCTTACTAGCTTGCCCATACTCCCGCTGGAACAAAATTAAAAACTTCACCAAAAACTTACCATCCACAGTGAATTGCATTTACTGTTTTACTGAGATAAATGGCGGTAAGAAACCTTTCACTTCACGTCAAATTTATTTGTTGGCTTTTGCTTCAACCATTATACAATATGGTTTTGGAAATCCATCGGGTCCGGACTTCATCGCATGGCACACATACATGCAAAAGTTGTGCACCCATGGTTTCCCCGATTGCGAACTCCCGATCACAATATGGCCCGATACCTCCGATTATATATATTATAATATATGCATAAAAACATAAAAAAACATAAAACAAGCCACTGTCGGAACTGAAATAACTTTAAACACCCATCGGGTCCGGGATATCAGGTCGCAACTTATCATATGGTAAAGGCTGCCCATTTGGTTTCCGCCGATAGCGATATCGGCGATCACTCATCGCAAATAACAAAACTTTATAACTCCCTCACTCCCATTTCCCCGATGCGATATCAGCGATCGCTTATCGCTGGAGCCTGTGTCGCTGACTGCTCATCGCTGAATCGCTGAAGTCGCTGGCCTGAATCGCTGAGGTCGCTGGGGTCGCTGCAGCACTGACCAACTGATGCGCAGTTGGAATTACGATTTTCAACACTCCCCTTTAATTTCAACTGCTGGGCATTCAATCATACACAAACATTTCCTCAAAAATTCAAAGCTTTTCTGATCCAATGGCTTTGTTAAAATGTCTGCAACCTGTTCCTGAGTCCTGCAATGTTCTAGGACAATTTCTCCATTGTTCACCAATTCTCTGATGTAGTGAAACCTTGTGTGGATGTGTTTCATTCGTTTGTGAAACACAGAATTCTTGGATAATGCAATAGCTGAGCTATTGTCACAAAAAATCACTGTTGCTTTTGCCTGCTCTTGGCCTAAGCTTCTCAACATTCTTCTCATCCACACTGTTTGACATGCTGTTGCTATAGCTGCCACATATTCAGCCTCTGTTGTAGACAATGCTACAATGGACTGCTTCTTAGAAGCCCATGAAATGGCTCCTGAACCCATGTGAAAAACATAACGAGAAGTGCTTTTCCGATCATCAACACTTCCAGCCCAATCACTATCAGTGTATCCAACCAAATCTGAATGTTCTGAGACATTATATAAAATTCCAAAACTTTTAGTGCCTTTGACATACCTCAAAATTCTTTTCGCTCCTTGCCAATGTGCTTCCTTTGACCTCTCCATGAACCTGGAAATTAAACTAACAGCATACATAATATCAGGCCTGGTTGCTCTTAAATACATAAGGCTACCCACAATACTCTTGTACAAACTAGGATCAAAATCCTTGCTGCTGTCCTCTCTCCTGAGTTTTAATCCCATCACTGTGGGAGTGATCGCTGCCTTGCATTCTTGCATATTAAATCTGCTCAATACTTGATTTACATATCTTGCCTATGAGATAACAATTCCTTTTTCATTTTGATCTAATTCTATGCCTAAGAAGTATATCAAGAAACCCATGTCAGTCATTTCAAATTCTTCTTTCATGACTGATTTAAAATTCTTAATGAGCTGATCATCATTACCTGTGAAAATAACATCATCAACATATAAGACAACAATTAAAACTTTACCATCTTTTTCTTTGATGTAGACGGTGGGTTCTCCTTCACACTTGTCGAATTCATTACCCAATAGATATGAATCTATTCTGCTGTACCATGCTCTTGGCGCTTGCTTCAGCCCATAAAGAGCTTTCTTCAATTTGCACACTTTGTGCTCTTCACCTTTCTTCTCATAGCCTAGAGGCTGTTCAACATAAAACTCTTCCTTTAACACTCCATTTAGGAATGCTGACTTCACGTCCATTTGGTAGACTTTCCATTTGTTTTGTGCTGCTATGGACAACACTGCTCTCACGGTTTCCATTCTTGTAACCGGTGCGAAAGTGTCCTCATAGTCTCTCCCATACTGCTGCTTGTACGCTTTGAAAACCAGCCTTGCCTTGTGCCTTTCTATCTTGCCTTCAGCATTGCTCTTGGTCTTGTAAACCCATTTCACTCCAATGACTTCTTTACCTTTTGGTAGCTCAACCAAATCCCATGTTTTGTTTCTCTCTATGGCATTCATCTCCTCATCCATAGCTTCAATCCATTTCTTATCTTTGATTGCTTCCTCGAAATGAATAGGATCATCAACATGAAAAAATAAGGCAAATAAGGAATTCATTCCTTCATCATAAATGTCACTCAAGTTTCTGAACTTCTTACCTCTTTCACTTGGTGTGCAAGTTCTTGAAGATGCACTTGAATTTCCTCCTTGTGGTGTGCTTGGAGAAGCACTCTCATTTATCCTCAATGGTGTCCCTTCCTGTCCTTGTGTTGGCGCTGTTGTTTGGGGATGCATTTCAGCCACCTCCTCATCATCTTCATCATGAGACAAACAGTTTTTAACATTCACTGTTTTCTCTATGCTTCCATCCCAAGGTTCCTCTTCAATGAATTGAACATCTCTGCTCACGAAAAACTTCTTGGTAGATGGGATATACAACCTGTAAGCTTTGGATTCTTCACTGTATCCAATGAAGAGACATTTCTCCCCTTTTCTGTCCAACTTCCTCCTTAGCTGATCTGGAATGTGTGCATAGGCCACACATCCAAACACTTTCATGTGGGTGACCCCTTGCTTTCTCCCACTCCATGCTTCTTCTGGCACTTTGTTCATCACAGCGTTTGTAGGACACCTGTTCAAAATATACGCTGCTCAATATACAGCTTCGGCCCAATAATCATTTGGCAAATGCTTTGCCTTCAACATGCTCCTCGCCATATCCATGATGGTCCTATTCTTCCTCTCAGCAACTCCATTTTGCTATGGGGTGTACCTTGCTGTGAATTGCTTGTGAATTCCATTTTCTCTACAAAATCGTAGGAATTCTTTGGAGATATATTCACCTCCTCTATCTGTTCTCAAAACTTTGATATGCAGGCCACTTTGGTTTTCAACAAGTGCTTTGAAATTTCGGAATTTTTCAAACACTTCACTTTTATTCTTCAAGAAATAAATCCAAGATTTTCTTGTAAAATCATCAATAAAAGTTAGAAAATATTGGTTGCCTGCTAGTGATGGGGTTTGCATCGGTCCACATACATCTGAGTGGACAATCTCTAAGGGTGCTTTTTCCCTTATGCATTTCCCTGATGGAAAACTTTCTCTGTGTTGTTTTCCCAATATGCAGCCTTCACAAAGGCTGTCCGGTTTCTCTATCAGTGGTAATCCTCTTACCATCCCTTTTTTGCTCAACAAATTAAGACCTCCAAAGTTGAGATGTCCAAATCTCAAGTGCCACAACCAGTTTTCATCTTTCGGCACACTTTGGAAAGCCTCTTGGGTAACTGCTGCAATTACCTCTTTATTCTTCAAATCTGCTCTTATTTTGAGAGGGAACATCCTGTTCCTCGTCATCCTCACTTCAGCAATGCATCTTTTGTTGGGTGCTATATCCATGATGGTGCATACATCATTCTTAAAGAAAACATTGTACCCCTTATGGACAAGCTGTCCAATACTCAAGAGGTTACATCTCATTCCAGAGACATAGTAGACATCTGCTATGGTTTTCCTTTCACCCTCCTTTGTAAATATTTTTATTTCTCCTTTTCCCATAACAGAGATTTTACTATCAGTCCCAAGTGTGACTTGTGACTTCACACTTTGATCTAAAGAAGAAAACATTGCTAAGTTTCCTGTCATATGGTTGCTACAACCGGAATCTAAGAACCATATATCTTCACTATTCGTTTCAGCCATGTTACAAGCTAATAAAACATTATTTTGGGTTGTATTTTCTCTAGTGATATTTGCACTAGAACTACTACTCATATCATGCTGCTTTTTCCTACACTCATTTGCATAATGCCCATATTTTTTACAATAATAACATTGGACATTGGATTTTTCATACCTTTGTCCTTGAGCATGATGTTGTTCTTTTTGTTGGCTGTTGCCTTGGCCTTGGTTCTGATTTGAGTTGCTGCCTCTTCCTTGAGCATTTGCTAGACTGTTCCTTCCACCTCTGTTCTGGCTTCTGCCTCTTCCTCTCTTGTTTCCTCTTCCTTGACCTCTTCCTCTTCCAAAGGACATCTGGGTCTTAAAGGCTTTCTCTAGAGATGAGTTTTCATTTCTACTCAACCTCTGTTCATGAGTTATCAGTGATGCATGGAGTTCATCAACTGAAAAGTTTGAGAGATCCTTTGTCTCTTCTATGGTGGTGACAATAGCATCAAACATTGAGGGTAAGACTGTCAATATTTTCTCCACAATCCTCCTTTCTTCAATGGTTTCTCCATGAGTCCTCATCTGTGTGACCAAACCAATTACATGTGTGAAGAATGAGTCAATATTGTCTGACTTCTTCATGCACAGATTCTCAAAATCTCTCCTCAGCAACTGTAATTTTGCTGTCCTCACTTTCTCCATGCCTTGGTAGGCTGTCTTGAGAGTTTGTCATGCTTCTTTGGATGTCTTAACTCCTGCTATCCTTGGAAACACACTCTTATCTAATGCTTGATACAAAAATACAAGGGCTTTTGAATCCTTCTTCCTATTGCTCTTCAATAGGTCTTTCTTTGCTTGAGTTAATTTGTTAAACTCATTCTCATTTGTTGGTTCATCAAAACCATCTTCAACAAGTTCCCATAAATCTTGACAGGCAAACAGGGCTTTCATGGTTATTGCCCAATAGTCATAGTTTGTCCCATTGAACTGTGGGAATTGAGGGTTAAACAAACCCAAACTAGTGCTTGTGCTATCCATTCCTTGCATTCTCAGCTATGCATCTAAATCCTTGACTGTGTATTTAAAATACTGACTGTTCTTTCAGCAGTAACATAAAAACTGGTCTGAGAGATACCTGGATTCTTTTGCTGAGTCTTCACTTTGCTGGAGAAGTTGCTGCAATAAAAATCCTTCCTACAGCTTCTTTGATGTCTTCAAAGAGCCTAACCTGCTCTGATACCACTGTTGGAGATTTTTCTGGTAAAATCCCAAAAACAACAATAAAAATTCACACATAGAGACAATGCTCTCTTTTCCTTTTTCCACAAGAATTTTAACACAGCGGAAACATAAAAAAAATTCCTGAGCACAGAGGACAGAGTTTACATACACACACCAAGGATTTCTATTCATTAAAAGATTGCTATTACAAACTATGATCTTCCTCTCTCACAGAGGGATTCACCAATAATAATTCACCTCTGTGTAAGAATTACATATGGATAATTTTTCACGCTGCAACGTGTATCCTTTTACATACACATAACAACTCATACGCACTATTGTGCCTCCCTTTCATTACATTCATTTTCCGAAAAAAAAATTACATACATATATGACTACAGGAGAGGTTACTTACATCGCCATACTTCCATAAAAGAAAGACAGTAAAAATTAAATGGTGTGCCTCCCTTTCATTACATTCATTTTCCGAAAAAAAAATTACACACATATATGACTACAAGAGAGGTTACTTACATCGCCATACTTCCGTAAAAGAAAGACAGTAAAAATTAAATGGTCTTACTGGCTTTTACTGGTGCCCATACTCCCGCTCAGGCAAAATTAAAAGCTTCACTTAAACTTACCAACCCACAGTAAATTGCATTTACTGTTTACTGAGAAAACTTACGGCAATGTAACTTTTACTTCACGTTGAATTTAGTTTCCAGGCCTTTACTTCAACCATTATACAATATGGTTTTAGAAATCCATCGGGTCCGGACTTCATTGCATGGCACACAAATATGCAAAAGTGTGCACCCATGGTTTCCCCGATTGCGAACTCCCGATCACAATCTCTGCGGATACCTCCGATATAACATATTTTAGTATATGCATAAAAACATAAAAAAAACATAAAACGAGCCACTGCCGGAACTGAAATAAATTTAAACAAAATGTTGAATACCCATCGGGTCCGGGATATCGGGTCGCAACATATCTCATGGTAAAGGCTGCCCATTTGGTTTCCGCCGATAGCGAATCGCCGATAGCGATATTGGCGATCGCACATCGCAAATAACAAACAAAACTTTATGAGTCTCCACTTCCATTTCGCCGATGCGATATCGGCTATTCGTACATCGCTAAATCGCTGAACTGCCTTCCTGCGCTGATGGGATCTCCCGACGCGAATTTAAGTTTGATGCCATCGCTGCTCCTGCACGACAGTTGGAATTAACATTCCAACACAATCCAGCTATCTGAGACATTTTCGAAAACTCATCGGCAAATACGGTTTGCTTTCGGTGTACGGAGATCTCCAGAAGAAGCTCCACGGAACGGCCGTAAATTTCCTGAGGTTCGAGAGGCTGAGTGTGCACTTCATGGAGGACATACAGAACCTTATGCACAACACCTTCGCCCAGTGGCAAGCCAAGGGGCATATCCATCTTCATCATGAGTGTCATCAGGTAAGCACCATCAAGAAACTGATTCCAAAAATATGAATAAGCATTCTTTGAAGTTTAGAAAATCTATCCATTCTTCAAGCATTTTTTAAGTTCTAAAGAAGTTGTGTATTTTTTGAATTTTAGAAAATATACAACTTTTTGAATTTTAGAAAATCTGTATATTTAAAGAAAACTTCCTCATGTAACTGTGTATAGGAACATGCTCTGAATTCAAGGAAACTTCCTGATGTAACTGTGTATAGGAACATGCTCTCAATTCTTAGGGTAGACTCTCCATCAGAAAAAATTCACAATCCTATACACAATTCCATCAGGAAAATTTCTTCAAATATAAATAACTATGAAAATCTTCGATCTATACATTCTTTAATCATTCTTTAAATTCTAGAAAAGCTATGCATTCTTTAAGCATTCTTTAAAGTGTAGAAAACCTATGCATTATTTAAGCATTAATCTTTATGGATTTATTAAACATTTATCGAAATCAAACCAAATTGAACTACGAAACCTGCCTTTTATTACTGGTATCAGATTGGATTTGTCTCCCATGTGGTATTTATGGTGGTGATCTAACTGTTTTCCATTTCAATTGGATTTGTCTCACATGTGATATTTGTTACAGTTTGTTCTGAACTTGATGGCAAAACAATTGCTGGACTTATCTCCGTCCAAGGAGATGGAAGAGATCGGTAAAGCATTCGACGATTTTTCTAAATCTTTCATTGTCCTTCCCATTAGAATCCCGGGTACAGCGTACTGGAAAGGATTGAAGGTACTCAATACTTTTCTCCCTTATTTTACCGATAACTAATTTAATTGGTTCTTACCAGATGAGTAATGACTAGTATCGCTGCAGGCCAGAGATTTTATGATGAAAAATATTTATGCGAGTATAAAGTACAGAAGGGAGAATCCAGAAGTTGTCCATAATGATTTCTTAGGAGAACTCTTGAAAGAAGACTTGCATTCAGAAGAAGTTATAGCAGATTTTGTACTATTCGTGTTCTTCGCTGGTCACGAGACCTCAGCTTCAACGATGGCATTTGCTATCAAATTTCTCACGGACTGTCCCCAGGCACTTCGGGAGCTGAAGGTGTGTCAATGTATTATAAATAAAAGCATTTCATATTTCATATTGGCATTGGTATTCTAAATAAAAGCATTTCATATCTTGGACTGCACTGATGGTGGAATATGCACCACACAGGCGGAACACAACGCTTTGTTAAAGAGAAAGGGGAGTCCAAGAAACCAAAACCTCACTTGGGATGACTACCAGTCACTGAAATTCACCCAATGTGTATGTAATTAGTTACTGCTTTCATGACAAACCATACGATTTCTATTTGGTGATATTTGTGTTGCCTTAGTATATTTTTTTTCAGTTACCCTAAACTTCGATAATTGTTATATTTGAGACCAGATATATGGTGTCGAGATGATTGATCGTGTTTGTATTTGTTCAATTCCCAGGTCATAAATGAAACACATCGTCTCGCCAACGTTGCTCCAGTGGTTTTCAGAGAAGCAATAACATACATTAAAATTAAAGCCATTTAATAATATATTGTTTTTACTCTTCTTGGTTGATATTCATGTTTCTACTGAAATTTACAATTTTATTTATGTATATGTACTTTTTCTGGAAGGGTTGAAATGTATAAAATCTCAACTCATACTTCCAATTCCAGCATTTCTTTTAATCTTTTCGGTGCAAATATGATCATCATAAACTTGTGTTATCAAGAGGCTTTGTCATCCCAAAAGGGTGGTCAGTCTTGGTGCTTATGAACGGCATCCATCTGGACGACAAGTACCATTCTTCTCCGCTCAAGTTTGACCCATGGCGTTGGCAACAGATTCTGGAAAATAATGTAATTAATTAGCATCAAAACCGTCACTTCATGTAATTAATTCTCTTAGTAATCTTTCCGTGTCTAATTCTGTTAGTAATCTTTCGGACTTTATATTGCAGGAGCTCTACAAGAACCCCTCTTTTATGCCATTTGGAGGGGGGTTCAGGCTTTGTCCAGGAATGCATCTGGCAAAACTTGAGCTGGGCCTCTTTCTCCATCACTTCATCACCAAATTCAGGTCATGTGCTTCATTCTTATACTTCTTTCACAGCAAGATAAATAAGACACCAATTTTATGAACGTTGTACGTGTACATTGTGTTTTAAGAAGTGTGCTAAAATTGTCTTAGTATTTGCAGATGGGAGCCACTGGATGATGATAAGATCTCCTACTTTCCTGTTTCCCACTTGACTAAAGGCTTTCCGATCCGTCTACATCCTCAAGAACAAATGGATGATTAATCACAGTATAATAGGATTTGATTGATGCAGTATGGAGTATTAGTAACAGTAAATCATATATTTATGTATTTCCTGTATTGAACTGTGAGGACTTTGATTTTCATGGGGATAATGTATTAATCAGCTATTATTGGATATCGTTGTTTAAGTAAGGTTCCAAGTGATAAAAAATTGTTTAAGCAAGGTTCCAAGTTGTGGATATATTGAGAAATAAATTGCAATTGAAAAACAAAAAAAAAATTCATAACCAATGGAGACAAAGACATGATATACATGTGTTATGATTATGAAATGCATTCACATATGGAACACGTAGCTAAATTATTGCATTTTGAAAAATTTATTGATTAGAGAAGAGTTGCAAAGTGTTATATTCACAACGCAGCCAAGTGTGCTTTTCTTTCTTTCCCAATATAAAGAGTATATTATCTCGAGTTTTCGCATAACATTCAAAATAGAATAATGGTGAGATGTAGAAATCTCCGGATGACTTGATATGTTGATATCAAGGGTGGCCTTGAATAATAATGTCAAGCCATGAAATTTATATATTTTCAACTCAGTCATTTCGAATGAGCTTTTACATATTTATAAAGATATCAAATAGCAAATTCAATTCCCTTCCCTAGGTTCAAATAGCATTAACACTGAAATTATTAGAGATTACTATTTTAAATTTAGCAAAATTATATTTTTTGTAATTTCTATGCACTAATTTATTAAAAATTTGTTTAAATGAAGACTTATATTTAAAAGAAAATAAGGGTGAGCTTTGGGATCTCTCTGGCGAAGATGAAGGAAGGTAGTGCGACGGTAGGGACTGCGATTATTCCCTCTCCGGCTGATCTAATCCAGATATTAGATCTAACACAAGTGTCATCACAAGTACATGAACTCGCTACGAACGGATCTGATAACGGATTCATTGTATTAGGGTCCTATAAATTTTATAGGATGAGTTGTTATTTTACCTCATTATTTGGGTTTGAGAGATGTAAATAATATTTCATCCTACAAATTATTTCCAAGAAAAAATAGAAGAAGTTAAGAAATGGGCTTGCAAGACAAAATGTGCCCTTAGGATAAAGTAATTATGTTTTAGCATAATTTTTTTTTTTAATAATGTCAATCATGTAATTTAAACACGATTAATTAATATGTAATAAAACCCACAAGTGACAAAAGGCGATTGTCATATCTCATAAGTTCTATGCTCCATCTAACGGTTCGATGGACTCCTCGTGAGATGAGCGGACGACAAGGTTTTTTGGCCCCCCTAACCATCTTACCTTTATCTACAGGGGGGAAGTCCGAAAAGTGGTTTCCTCCTCATTGGTCCCACCCTTCCGTGTCACCTCCATGTTATTTCGTAGCCCTCCCCCCCTCACAAACCACTTACCACTTCAACCCCCCTCTGTAATCTGCCAACCTTCTCCCCCTTTCCCGCTTGCTCTTCCCACGCGCTCCCCTCCACTCCTATCCCGACACCTGGCCATGTTCGTTCCGTAGTTAACATTTTACCTCACTATCACTCCTACGCCAGTCACTGCCTGCCACTTGGACTTCCGTCCCTACTCACCTCCACGTCATGTCTCCACATCATCCCCCACCTCCATGTCACTTCCCGCCTCCACGTCATACGTTTGTTTCATGGTCAGTTAAAGATACGTTTTTTCATATACAACATAGTGATTTAAAGCATGGTTTACAAACAACTCAGAATGAATTTTCAAAAGGTGAAAGGGGTTTTGGCTGATAACATCCTCATGTACAAAGTTTCTCTCGTTTTTCTAATAGCTTTCATGGTTTGGGAGATTTGAATGAATCTTTGCAGGCATGTTTTCACGAATTTTCCTGTTTTTTGTCAGTGTTTTCAAATGTGGTTTCTGAGCAGGTGGAAATGAATTTTTCAAAACTGAAAGAGGTTTTTGTTTCCAACATCATAATTTACAAAAACCTCTCCTACTTTTTTAAGAGCTATTATTTTTTGGGACACACAAAGGGATTACAGGACCCTATTTTTCAGAATTTCTGGAGGAAAAAGTGAGAAGACAATTAGTGACTCGGATGCCACCTCATCAAATAAGAGTTGAAATCAAATTTTAATTGCTCTTATTTGTTACCAAAAATTCATAAAGATAGTGCAAAGTAGACTCACTAGTTTTGAATTTCCTATATTTCAATTCTATTTGTGTAATATAGTTGGAGATATTTGTAACAAATCTTGATATTTTTTCAAGATATTTTAGCTTAGGATTTTTATAAATACTTCATCATTTGAAGTAAGAGAGGTTGATTGTTGAATATAATTTCTTTCGCGAATTGTAATTTTCTAGTTGCTGGAAGCATCAATAATACAAGGCCATTCTTCATAGGTTTCATGTGGTGTATGAATTGGTGAAGTTTTTCTCTTGTTTATGTGTTTAGCCATTATCTTCTTTCTCTGTCATTTCTGAAAAGCTTAATTACATAACATAAAAGGTGATGAATAAGATATGTTATACAGAATGCCCTATTCTAGCTGTTATTAATTTATATGTTTTCTATTGATGTCAAATTAAGGAATCCTTCATTGCTCCTTAGTTTCTACTGAATCTTCCATCTCTTTTGTTTCATAATCCATTTAAAATTTTGAAAGACTCAACTAGTGCAACCTATCTTGCCTTGTGAAACTCCAAAATTTGATGCAAATCCAGTTAATATTTAGACTCCATAGCCCAATGGAATTATAACAATTTAATCAATGATTGACTTGTTTCTCTAATAGATGGAGTACTGCAAGAACATGGAACCAAGTAAACTACTTTCATGTCCTTTCGATCGATAGGGTCTTTAACTAAACCAAGAGGATTCCTAATGGTCCTTAGAGGTTTGAACGAAGAGGAAACATTATTCCGTCTAATGATATGGGAAATCCTATCCGTGGTCCCTTGAATAAAGGGGAGATGAACCTTAGAGATAGGATCAACTCGAGTAGTTTTAACTTTGGACTCCTTACAGGCCCTTTGAAAGGCCTTGAGACTCTGATTTTTGTTGTACCCATTATTTTTAAAGACTTCAAGGAGATGAGATTTCTCCTACTCTAGGTGGTTTTCAACAATGATTCTCAGAGCACGGGTAGCAAGGGTGCTAAGAACACCAAATTTATGAGCTGGAAAATGATGAGAACTAGCATGAAGATATTGTTCCGTGTGACTAATTTCCAAAAAAACTTGGTGAGAAACAAAACCATCATCCATTCTGCAGTTGAGAATTCCAAGGAAAGGAAGGCAATTGTCCACCTCTACTTACATCGTGAACTTGATGGATTAGATTGGGAGTTAAGGTGGTTTAGAAACAAATCCAACTTCTTGCAACCATGGGGCCAAATGATGCAAGTGTTATCAACAAACATCTTCCACTTCTTAGGGTGAAATTGAGCTAAGGCTAAGGCCTTGGTCTCAAAATCTTCCATAAAAATGTTAGCAACAATAGGATAAATAGGGGAACCCATCACAACATCGCAGGTTTGCTCATAGAATTCACCTTGGAAACTGAGAAAAGTCGAGATGAGGCAAATGCCAACCAATTTGGCAGTGTCTTGGTCAGTAATCCGACTAATGATGTCAATGGCCTCTTGAATGGGGAATTTTGTATAAATGGAAATAACATCGAAACTAAGAAGCAGGTCCCCCAGGTGTAGCCTTACATATTTCTATTCCTTAACAAAGGAATCAGTTCGAACAATAAGATGTTTGAGTTTAAGAGCCAAGAATTTAGTGAGAAGATAAGTAGGCCCACCTATTGTGTTAACAATAGGTCTTAAGGGGGCGCAAGATTTATGGATCTTGGGAAGGCCATAAATTCTAGGGGTGAGAGGATTTCCCTCAATGAGATTTCTAGAAAGAGGATTAAGAGACAAGTTCAACTTAATGGCTGCTATTACATCCTTAGAAATAGATTTAATGGGATCCTTTTTAAGCTTGACATAATAGCCACTACTAGAGAGATGGTCGACCATTTTGTTGATGTAGTCAAACTTATCCAAAATGATGATGGCCCCACCTTTCTCAACTTTTAGGATGTTAATGTCGGGGTTATCTCATAGGGATTTAAGGGCGAGAAGCTCATCTCTACTAAGTTTTCTTTTGGGAGGCTTACCCTTCCTAAGAACAGTACCACAATCTTGCCCGATCGCCTCCTTGATATTATCTAGAAGGTCCCTAATACCATATTCGATATTAAAAATATTGTCATCGATGGGAATCTTCTTAGGGGCAAGGGAAAAATTGAGCCCTTTATTAATGAAACTAAAGATAGAGGAATCAAAATTAGAACTGGAAAGGTTTACAACATTCTTATATCAACCCCCCTTATTAATTCTCTTAACAAGCTCCATACTTCTAACTTCTTCTTTATAACTAAAATTAATTTTTTTTTGATAATTTATAACTAATTTTGGAATATCAAATTTAAATATTAAATATAATTTTAAATACAAAATTTATTTAGTTGTTTGACTATTCTCCAATGCCTAGTTTTCAACAACTAGTTTTTAACCACTAACATTGGGCAATGATGCATCCTTACTATTTATTCATGAAGATTGTATGATTTTTTTCACCTTGTCTTGAGGAGGAACCACATTGGTTGGTTCAAAACGTTGACCTAATCCTAATGATGTGATTAATTGGAAATACATTTATCTACTATATGGATCAGAAAAGTCTCAAATCTAGCATTATAGCTGTTGTTGAACATAAAGGATGTTATTCCCCCAAGGGGGAGGGTTCTTTAATAGCCCTGGTCAAAATTCCATGTAATAAAAGTTAATAAAGGCAAAATAATAACCACGGTTGATGGGACACTTATTCCAAGATGAATGTTGGGCAAGACATCCTAGTGTGGATGTTCATTTTGGTTAATATGGCTAAAGAAATTGACTAAGGCTTTGGAAAGGCAAAATGAAATTTTTGGAACATTTATTTATGAAAAATAATGGAAATTAGGACAAAATGGAGGTGAAAGATCATAGGTTTCATGCGAGGAGGAAATTGAAGGAAAATAATGGAAAATGAAGAAAATTGAGGCTTAATTGATAAAAAAATTTCTGAGGATCAATTGGTAACCTTTTGTCAGTTTAGTTTTGGAGCTCTCTCTATTATTCTCTCTCTCACTTAGAGAACCCTTGGCGGGTGTGGCATACTTGGAGTTTTGGAGCAAGAAGGAAAAGGAGCACCAGGAAAGTGTAAGAGGACATCGAGATTAGCAGCTACAATGAGTTTTGCTTGTAGGTACCAAGTTGCATGTATGTTTTCCTCACTAGTTTTGGCATGCATGGCATATTCCTGTGGTTTATTGGTCATGATTTTTCACTAGCATGGATGATTTCTTGGATTGATAGTGGATTTGCCTAGCCTTGCCATTTCCTAGATAACCATGGAGATTGTGGATTTATTTCTTTATTTTGTTTGGATTGGTTCTCATGTTTCCTTAGCTTGGGTTAAGTTGCTAGCTCTTGGAGCCTTGGTTTGACAAACACTCTGGAGCCCTGTAATAGCTTGGGTTAAGTTACTAGTCTCTTAGCCTTGGTTGGACAAATGCTTTGAAGGACCTACATGGGTAGGAGTTACTAGTCTTGGAGCCTTGGTTAGAGAAATGCTCTGGAGCCTGCTATAGGTTGTGGGTTAAGTTACTAGTCCTTGAGCCTTGGTTGGAACAAACACTCTAGATCCTTGGAAGGCTTCAACAGAGACCAATCTAATGATGGTTATTTTATGTCCGACCGTGCGGTGTAATCACCATTTTATGGGTTGGGGTGGTTTTCCTCTAGAAGCCCTAGATGGTTTTCGATTGATGTGTTTATGAGATCCCACATTCATGCTTGGAACATGGCATATAGGTGAATGGTGGAAGAGATATTTGTCTTATACATTCTACGGTCGGGTGGAACATGATCGTCACATCCCTGGTTTGGCTCATCGATATGAAGTTATTTATCCTTCTATTTCTATGAGTATTATATCGGTTTATATGTGGATTATATGGTTGTGATTTCCTTGATATTTCTCTTGTTATTATATTGGTTATGTATATGTTTTATGATAGTAGGTGTGTATGGCTCTCATTATGTTTTTACCTGTAAATGGATGAACAATGTATCTATGACCTAATGGATGAAATGACAACTAATTTGTTGAGCTATCAATGCTTCTTAGTGATTCTCAACTAAGTATGAGACCCTATGCTTATATATGTTATTAAGACTTATAGATTACATATTCGTGATAAGATTCATGAAATTTCTATTATTTCTAGTAGGGGTCCAATCAAGGGCTTGTTCAAGTATTGTCATCTACATCATTGTTTCATTGATGTCTTTCTGTTCTAAAAGTGTCATTCAATTTCACGTAGTGACCTAGGCTTTGGGCTGAAAAAGTGGCTCAAATCCCTAGGACGTTAGCACAAGAATGAAAAAAATAGTCCTGGACATTTGCATGCCTTGTCATGAGAGCATCCAGAGCCTCCTGGACACTGTGAGGCCCATATCATGTTAGAGTCCAGATGTCAAGAGGTATAAAACCTAAGTGGGACCAAAGGGTTGGTTGGTAGAAGTGTTGGGATGGTTCTCAGGGGTCTTGTTGCTGACGTGGAAGATTTGTATGATGTGTTTTTGTCGATTCCATTTTCTTAAGGTCACCTAGGAGGTTGAATCCAATAATAGTAGCCTCTCGTCACATATTTACCTTGTTTGGTCAACTACTTGGGTAGATGTGGGAGGAGGGTGTTACAATCATTAGGAAGCTTGGTTAAAAATCACCTCTTACATCATTTCCACTCATGAATATGATCAGAAATGAAGGTGTAATTATCTTTTCTAAGCTTGGACAAGAGGTCATAATCGATGTGGTATCTCATAGGTAACTAAAAGTGAGTCAATAATGTCTGGGCCATGGAAGGAAAGTCACTATAAGATGTCATATATAGTTCAATATACCATTTAGTAGCATCTCAAGTGAGGGTAAGTTGGAATAGATGAATTTTACTTAAATTATCCACCAAAGAGTTCCAGGAGCACTAAAGATGGTAGGTGGTGATATGTGTCGATGGAGTTTCTACAAGATTCCCTTTAAACATGGGGATATCAAATGGAAATTTCTTAGGCATATGTGGCCACCAAGGATCATGACAGATGGGGTCATTCATTATCTTACCTACATCTAGAATATCAAGAGAGGATAGGAAAGGATTGCAGAGCTGACTGAATGGGTCATAGGAAGCAAAGCCCCCCAACCAACTGTGAGGTCTCCTCTTACCCTAGTTCAAAGTAAGAATTTGTGGACCATGATTGTAATTCATCCCAACACATAGAGGATAAGACCAGTGTGACTAGTGTAAGGAGTTTTCCCCCAGGATAAATTCCTCTAGAGAGAAAAGGACCCCCAAGAACAAGACTACTAGTAAGGTTGTACCTAATAGAAAAAGAAATAACCCCATACACAGAGCCACAAATATAAGGAGGATAATTCATAGGAATCTTGGTGCAACTGGAAAGGCTTCCGCTAGGTTATGCTTAAGAAGTACTAGAAGTAAGGTTGCCCCTAGGCTCGCTAGGAGCAACAAATGATTTTCCCCACATATTTCTTGAGGATACCATACCCATATTAGGAAAAGGGATAGAAGGTTGAGAAAAATTAGGAGTGAATATTTTCGATCTTGTAGGTTGGATAAGGTTTAATCCCATGGGTGTAATAGAAGAAGGAATGGGCATAAAGACATTAGGGAAATTTGTGGTAATCATAAAAGAGACAGTTGATATGCCCCAAGACGATATGAGAGGTGTAGAATGAGGTGTAGGTGTTCGCACACTCAATGGTGGAAATGATGTCATAACAACATAAATTATGGATGCAAAGAGTAGAGAAGAACTAACCTCCTCCGTTGGTACAAAGGAACATATGTGTAGGTAGGTGTAGAATTGTCAGGGTTCAACTACAATAAATTTTGTCCTTATAGGTCAATCAAAGGTGGGTTGACAGGAGAGGTAGAATCATCCACAAGTGTCTCAATAGATATGAAGTCATGACTGGGAGGACTAGGAATATAATCCACAACTTAAGTTTGCCTTAGGTTTTTGAGCACTAGAAAATACCTAAAAGGTAGTCACATACAAACTAATCCTAGTACTATGTTGTAGATGGCCTTCCAAAATACTTCTTATTTGCGGGGTCTGATCTCCATAAGCAGAGAAATGTAGGGGAATTTAAGGTAGAGGAATGGTTTCTACCCACAACCACCATATGGATTATAAAGAATGTTTCGCTCCCTACTACAAGCTGCTAAATTTGTTTTACAATCATGAAGCAGTTTACTCACACCTAGATCTAAAACCCTAGCCTACACTAATCTTAGTGTACAACTAGCAAAAATAAAATACGAGTCTAGTAAATTTTATTAGAGCATCTATTTTAGGGGTTGTTGTTTACTCAAGTGAGTAGTGGCATGAAAAAAGATAATTTGAAACACTCTTGTTCGTGAAAACCCTAGATGGGTAATTTTGTTAGGGCGGACTGCACAGCTAGGGTTCCTAGATTTCAGCATTTGTGACAGGCCTGGAACACCACAAATTTAGACTGGCAGCACTGTTTCGAAAGGGGCAACTGCTGTCGGACTGAATGGGAGCAGAGGGGTCCAGTGGGACCCCTACTTTTAAGCAGGTTATCCTGCAGAAACAACATCAGAACATGAAAGAAGGAGTCAGAATAGAGGGACTGAACAGCTCGATGCTGAATAGCAGGAAAAAAAAGGATAAGACACCAATGATGTCTGAAAAGATAGTAAAATCCACAGAAATCAGGAATACAAAGGTGCAGAACCGGGTAGGCAATCAAGACAAAACTGCTGCAAAGTCTCAGCCCTCAGAAAATGAGGGCGCTTGACCGCAAGAAGACAAAGAGCAAAAAGACAAAAGCAAGGACCAACCGGAGAAGGAGGGGGAGTCCAGCGCGAACCCCAATAGAACCCCGATGAACATCAGTGCATGTAAGCCAAAGAAAACAGACAGCCTACGGGTGACAATCTCTGACCCTGAAATCTAGACCTATAGGGAGCATATGGCTGAACATGCCATCATTTGTAAATTTATGGGAATCTGGCCATCTGAGAGGACTCTGTGCCAATGGATAAGACAACAGTGGAAGCCGAAAGGAGATGTGCAGTTACATCTGGGGGCCAGAGGTTTCTTCACTGTTGTCTTTACAAGTCTAGAAGATAAAGACAGCGTATTCGAAGGTGGCCCTTATTTCCTAGCATCAGCAGGCTTATATATGAGACCTTGGAAGCCGAACTTCGTCGCAAAAAAGGAATCCTTCACTCAAGTTCCGGTTTGGATCAGACTCTTCTCTCTCCCGATAGATTACTGGGGTTTGAATGCCTTAAAGCAAATAGGGGATAAGCTAGGAATGTTTGTCAAAGCTTCGGAGGCAACCCTGCAGAAAAGATATACTACCTATGCAAGAATCTGTGTCAAACTGGATGTTTCAGGAGCACTTCATGAAGGTGTGTGGCTGGATTACAGGGATGAGGAATACTTTCAGGCTTTATATTATGAGCAAAAACCTTTCAGATGTCGTAAATGCCATGAGCATGGACATCTGGTAAGGGGCTGTCCTTTGAACAGAAAGGAGGTAGAAGAAGACAAAACCTAGAACAACAAAGACAAGAACAACTTTATCAAACCAAAGAACAGGAAGTGTGCCAATAGAAGAAGGAATACCAAAGGAAACACAGGAAAAAACTTCTTCAGTAACCCCTTTGAGTTCCTAGACCTGGAGACCGACTCGGAGGAAAAAAGGAACACACCTAATGGGGAGGCAGAACAAGAAGGACAGGAAAAACTTGCAGGGGAAGGCACTGAGGCAAGAGCCTTCAATGGTGAAATCCATATGCAGGATAGAACAGCAGAAACAGACGAAGGAACAGAGATGTTAACCAGTGAAGCGGGGAGTGAGGATCTGGAGCTCGAGGATACCTTAGCCATGGAAGGCATGGACCTAACGACGCTCGTAGATAGATGGAGAGCCAAAGGGATTGAAGCAGTATCAGAGGAAGAGATCAGGAAGGTCAAGGACCTCTTCATAGCACGACAGAAGGCAGTAATAGAGAAACAGAAGAAAGAGTTAGGCATCATCAAAGGAGGTATCCCACACCATAAAGCATTACTGGGAAAAACCTCTGGATCGAGGCACAAATGCCGCAGAGGCCGCAAGTCAAGCGGAGAACACCTGCAGGAGCTTGGAGAGATGTTGATCAACGCAGGTAAGATAAAGCAGCTGAGTGAGTATCCGTCCTTCCCAAAAATTAGTTAAATATGAAGATTGTATCATGGAACACAAGAGGGATGAACAACCAAGCTAAACAAAGGCTGTTAAAGAGGCAGATGCAAAAAACAAACCCGAATATGTTGTTTCTACAAGAGACCAAGTGCAACAGAGCTCTCATAGAAAAGCTACGAGTTAAGTTAGGAAGAAATTTTGAGGTCTTAGAGATAGAAAGCAAAGGGCGAGAAGGAGGATTAGCAACCTTCTGGGACACAAGGAGATACCAGGTCCTCACAGCTGAAGCAAGCCAGAACTACTTAGCATTGGAAGTGCAACCTACAGGTAATTCTTCATCTTTCCTATGCATCAATGTCTACAGTCCTCAGAAGTTAGAAGACAAGATAATTTTCCTAGCGTCTTTAACCAATTTTATTGAAAGACACCCTGATGAAAAGTTCATTTTGGGAGGAGATTTCAACATGATCACCTCCCTCCTGGAGAAAAAAGGAGGCCTCCGGAAACTAAACAGGGATGGGGAGGTCTTCATAAGTTTCATTGATAATGCTAGATTAGTATATGTTTACCCCAAACATGGTAAGTTTACCTGGAACAACCGAAGGGGGGGCAAAAGGTTAATATCTTCAAGATTGGATCATTTCTTAGTTTCGGAGAGCTTAATATTAGATGGAACAGTCGTAGAGTCGAACATACTCCCAAGCGGAGGATTGGACCACTAGCCGATCTCTCTTGTGGTCGAGATTCCAGGGACCCCCAGGAACAAACCCTTCAGGTTCGAAAAGTTCTGGATAGAACACCCTAACTTCCTCACTATGGTGGAAAAATGGTGGTCAGAGCCTTTAGGTGAAGAAGGATCCAAAATGTTCAATCTGCAAAAGAAACTAAAAAACATCAAATTGAGATTAAAGGACTGGAACAAAACAGTTTCTGGAAACATATTTCAGGAGAAAGCAATCATTGAACAAAAGATGGAACAAATTCACAAGGACGGGGCGGCAGGCTGCAGAGATGAGGAAACCCGTGCACAAGAAAAAGAGCTCACTCAACAATGGCACAACAGATGTAAGCAGGAAGAATCCCTATGGAAGCAGAAATCAAGAATTCTTTGGCTGAAGGAAGGGGAGCAAAACACCAAATTTTTCCATAGATCAGCCATGGACTACAGAAGTGCCAATAAAATACTAGAACTGAAAAATAGTGAGGGTGAACTCCTTAGGAATCACAACGAGATATCAGCCTTAATATCGGATCACTTTGGCCGCATAGCGCAAGAACCAGAGATCAACAGAGAGGCAACCATCAAAGAAATAACTAATGCCATACCCAAATCAATCACAGAGGAGCAGAACTAGGCCCTCAGAAGAACAATCACTATGGAAGAGGTCGAGGAAGTAGTTAGGAGTATGCCCAACGACAAAGCTCCTGGGCCGGATGGGTTTACCATAAACTTCTATAAAGCCTGCTGGAACATTGTAAAGCAAGACATATGGGAGATTGTGGAAGACTCAAGACGTTCCAAAATGATCCTAAAATCTCTAAAATCAACCTTCATTGCTCTTGTTCCCAAAGTAGAGGAGGCTAATACACCGGAAAAGTTCAGACCTATAGCCCTCTACAATGTCATCTACAAAAATCATAGCCAACAGGCTGAAGGTGATCCTCCCGGGCATCATCTCGCAAGAACAGTCTGGGTACGTGGAAGGAAGGCAGATTCTAGACAACATTTCGCTAGCCCAGGAGATGATTCACTCTCTTCACTCGCGGAAAGAAGCAGGAATGCTCATGCAGTTAGATCTGTCCAAAGCTTATGACAAGGTAAGTTGGTCTTACCTGGAAGCAGTTTTAGAGGCTTTTGGTTTCAGTAAACAATGGATCAAATGGGTTTTAGCTCTCATTAAATCTCCTAGATACTCTATCCTTGTGAATGGAGCCCCCTCTGCGCCCTTCAGCCCTTCCAGAGGTATCAGATAGGGGGACCCTATATCCCCTTTTTTGTTTGTCATTCTAATGGAGGGCCTAAGCATATTAATTGCAAAGAAAAAAGTAGAAGGTCAAATTAAAGGTCTGCAGCCTATTAGATCCTGTCCTGCTACCACTCATCAACAGTTTATGGATGATACCATGTTACATGGTACCCCCACAGTTAAAGAAGCTTTGGCTTATAGAGACATTCTTCATCTTTTTAGCAAAGCTTCGAGGATGGAGATAAATTTTTCCAAATCCACCATTTTCTTCTTCAACACGCATGAGGCTATCCAATCTCATCTTTCTAGGTTGCTGGGGTTTAAAATTGGCTCCTTACCGTCAATATATCTAGGCGCCCCCCTGACTCTCAAACCATGGTAAAAGGTTCATTGAGAGAAAGTCCTAGCCAGTATGGAGAGGAAATGAAAACATTGGACTAACAGGGCTTTGAATTTTGCAGGTAGATTAATTCTTACAAAAGCGGTCTTGCAGGCCATCCCTCAGTACATGCTTTCGATTTTCCCTGCTCCAAAAGGAATCCTAGATCAAATGAGGAGCATCTAGCGCTCCTTCTTATGGAGTGGAAACAGTGAAAAGAAGAAATGGTCGTTGGTTGCATGGAAGAAACTGTGTAAACCTAAGGACAGGGGAGGCCTGAACCTGGTTGATCCCTTAGTGGTTAACAGAGTCTGCAGAGCCAAAATTTGGTGGAAGTGGATCTCAGACACAACCCTACCTTGGGCCACTCTATGGAAGGAAAAGTACAGGCCAAATAGTTCCAATCTAGGTCTTATAAGAATGCAGGAATCCCCCAACGGATCTCCCATTTGGAATCATGCCCAAGCCAACAGGAATATTGTCCGGGACTATAGCTTCTGGGAGATAAGAAATGGAACTCAAGCTCTCTTCTCGGAGGATGCCTGGCAGCAGTCCCTGAAATTAGACACCCCTCTACTCCAACCATTGAAGCAACACACACAAAATGAGGGCCATTTAAGAGTCAACCAATACTGGAACCCAACCAGTGAAGACCCGGAGTGGAGGGAATGGATATTTTTCAACCCTGCCCACAACGAAGACATACAGGAAACCGTCCAAGTTTTAAATCAACAAATCCTCAAGAGAAAAATTCGAATAGCTGCTGAAAATGACAAGCTTAGATGGGGACCGAAAGGCAACGTGGAGTTCTCCCTAAAAGAAGCAAGGAGCATCATAGAGAGGGAAGAAGAGCCTGATATTATGCCCTGGACTGATAAAGTTTGGGACAGTCTTCAATGGCCGAAAATTAGAACTTTTCTTTGGCTTCTTATGCAGAAGAAAACTCTAACTTGGGAAAACCTATTGAAAGAAGGGTTTCGGGGACCCTCTAGATGTCTTATGTGCCTGAAGGAGGAGCGAATAATGAATCACCTTTTTAACTCCTGCGATTAGGCTTCCCAGCTTTGGCTCTGGATGGAAGCAATTCTGGAAGCTTCTGATCGGAACATGGACTCCATTCAGGAAACCATCATCAACTGGAGGAGAAACTTTTCTAGAATTCACAGAGTGGATAGTATATGGAAATGCACCCCGGGCTTCATAGCATGGACAATATGGAAAGAGAGGAATCGAAGAATTTTCACGGAGGAAGTCAGAAACATAGAATTTGCAAAAGATTCTATAACTATTAACATCAGATAGCTAATACAGGAAAAATGCAAAGCAAATTCAAATGAAAAACCCACGGGACAGGACTTACGCATATTAAAGAGATTTCAATTGGAGGCTTCCAGCAATCCACCTTCGGGGGGAAACAGAGCACATCCCTCTTCGCAACTTAACAGATGGCAACGGCCACCAGAGGGTTGCCTTAAATTGAACTTTGAAGGGGCATCGAGGGGCAACCCAGGTATAGCAGGTATCGGAGGCGCCATTCGGAATCAAGATGGAGACATAATCCATATTTATTGCAGGGCGCTGGGAGAATGCACAAACAATGAAGCAGAGTTTGCTGAGCTTGAGCAAGGATTAAAGATTCTCAGAACCATCAGACAAGGAAATGTCATAGTGGAGGGGGACTCTTCCTTGGCCATCTCGGTGGCCAAACACCTTCAAGCAGGAACAAAAACCAGTAAGGTAACCAAACATTGGAGGCTGGCTAAGGCTACTGAAGGTATAGCGAAGATGTTAGTAGAATTGAGAGGCATAGTTTTCGAATCAGTAAGAAGGAAAGCGAATGGATTGGCAGACTTCTTGGTAAACCATGGTGCTGACAACCCGAACGTAATTACAAACAACTGTTGGCAGGAGGTAGCTTGCCCAATCCTCAAGGTGACATGTGCACAACTGGTAGAGAAGGACTCAAACCAAGCCGATCCATCCTAGCGGGTGACGGCTCCAGTTTCCGGTATCGGAATGTTGATGTAACCGGTATCAACAGTAATCATCACCACAACAATGGAATGACAGGATGACTCGGGCGGTGGATCTCCCGGCGGCGGTAGGCCAGCAAGACGATCGATCATTACAGATCGAGGTACAAAACTTACTGCATCAGCAATATCAAAATCAAGACACTTGGAAGGAATCCGTATGGAAAGACATCAATAACATTTATGCTAATTTCGAAAGAGGCGGGGTGGATCGAGGCACAGCGCATGAGTAACCGATATGCAGGCAAACAGGGTATGTCCAGTACATCCAGCAACCACAGCAACCGATCAACCGTACAACACACTTGGCATAAGGCTAATCGGATTATGAGCAGCCACTTCCATTCTATTTCGACTTGCAACGACCTTGCTTGTGTGAACCTCATTCAAATTTATTGCAACAGTACCCTCACCTATTGCGGGACTAAGGCTAATCTCAGGCAGGTTCACACACGAAAAAGCTATAAAGCAAGGAGTATCTCCCCTGTTTTTTCCACAGCCTCTCATAATAGTGTCGAGCATGTATCTGTGAACGATATTTGCATTAGCTGGGAGGAGCATAGAGAGACAGATATGGACGCGGGTGGTTGCCGATGTGCTGCTGCAAATTAGGACCTCCTCGAGGCGCAGAGAGGTTATGAAACCCTTGCAACAACTAAGAACAAGCGCAAGGTTGCTGATTTGGAGGCCAAGGTCAAGCAGACGGAAGAAGGGTGCACGGAGGAGGAGATTGCAGCGGAGGTGGACTGGTTGAAGGATCCGGGGACCCCTTCGGAAAGGGCCACTCAGTTTGTAAGAACAAAGGCGGAGAGCTGGCGTACCAAGATGCTCATAGCCAAAGCTCTGGAATCGATCGAGAAGGAGAAGCAGCACATCGTGTCTGAAGTGAACCTCACGGAGGCTCAGATGGCTAAAGTTATTGACTACAACAACTCGCTGGATGGCCAAATCACCACTGTGCAGGAAGCCATTCAAACAGTCAACCGGAAGCTCACTCTGCTCATAAGGCTTCTGAGAGACACTACCAACCCTGCTCTTGGAACTCTGCAGCCAGCCACAACTGAGAAGCAGGAGAACGATTCGTTGGAAGCCATGCAAGAAAGGATGGACAGTCACGTGCGGCAGATGGGTCTGGACACCATCAGTCAAATGGGAAAGTTTATGTAGGGTGGTTCCTTTTCTTTTGTTCTCCTTGGCCATATCTATGTTTCGGCCTAAGTCTATCTTTGTTAATGTCATGAAATGTAAGGTCTCGGTAGTCTCGGATTATAGGAATAAGCTCATATCGAGCCACCCTGCGTGGTGTGCTTCAGGCAGTTTTCTTTTCTGAACTCTCTGAGCAGGTATTTAGTTATGGTTGATTGTTCATCCCTGCTTTCGATCTGCCACGGCAAATTTTTTGTACTATATTTTGCTATATAATATAAACTTCTGACTTACAAAAAAAAAGAAAACCCTAGATGCATCCATATCGAAATCAAAATTTTTGTTTTTCTTCTTTTGATGAAATCTATTTAAATAAGGGAAAGAATGTTTTTCTCTTTAAAAAAATAAAAACTACCTACAAAATACAATTCTCAAAGGTCACTCAATGTAATTGCAAAATTCATAAAATTTTAGACCCAAAAGATGAACCAAGAATCGAAAAAGAGGCCAGTAAGTCCCCAAGCTAGAAAAAAAATCACTCAAAATGCATCTAAACTTGGAATCAAATCCGAAAGAGCACTCTCAAGTAGTCAACAAGAAATCCAAAAAGTGGAAATAATAAGACAATGCAAGCAAGCTAAGGTTGTAGCACAATGCTTCAATTTGAGGCAATGTCCTACACAGTCAAAACCAAACCCTATAAACATGATGAATTAGAAAAGATCAAATGGGAGTGACAAAATTGTGTCATGAACATTAACGAGTCAAGAAACTTTCAAATAATCTTTTCAAGTTCGAACATGTATGATCACAAGCAATTGAAAACAAAAATACGACCTCTTGTGGAAAAAAACAAGAACACAAGACCAAACCCAATTACTAAAGACAAAGTGACAAAGCAAAAAGAATCCAAAAAAATGATTGCAATATTGAAAAGAAGAATACATCTTGGCTACCGCTGAAACAACTAAAGAGATCTGAACAATTAGGTCCAATATCAAGGACAATAGCCTCAACTAGAAACACTTCACACCTACAAGTAAAATGCTAGAGTGGCCGGAAAAGGAGCATCCAATACAAACCAAGAAGGTTAAATTCAAATATAACATGTTTAATAGATAATAACACTAGTAGTAATAGATCCAAGAGAACAAAGGAAATTCAAATAAAAATGATGATATGAAACCCTATCGATAATATAAGAAACCTTATAAGACGAAAATGAACAAATTAATTCAAAATATAGCAACAGATCATATCTATAATAGATCTTCACTTACGATAGAGATTGAAGAATAAGGAATATTTGAAGGAAAGAATCTTGTAGGACCTCTTAGAGGTTTTTGGAATTACAAGCCGAGTCGCACGCACAAATGCCTAAACAGAATGACTCCAACTGTAAGGATAGAATGGACAACCCGACAATTGAGGAAGAAATAGAACTAGCTAATATTCAATAAACCATAAATTTCTCATCCAAATTTTGTTTTTAGTGATTTTTTTAGTTGAAATTCTGAGAGGAATTTAGATCTACCTTTAGTTCAATCAAATTTTGTATAGAAAAGTCCAAAATTTGATTTTAAATGCATGGTATGTTATTCTCTCGTATAAAAAATTAAAAAACAAGAATGCAACTGTCATATCTACTCAAATCTAGAGAAAATTAAACTAATTGAGATCCAAATGAGTCCATACAACCACAGGGAACTTAATGGGAGCACAAAAAATCCATATCTAAGGCTAAAGAGAAGAGATGTAAAGACAAACAGGGCAAACTCACTAGTAGAGTCACCAAGTATGTTATGGAAAATTATACACAACCACTAGGACCTATTCTTCTGTTGTTTTATGGGCCTAACAAGAGGACCAGATCAAGGAGTATATAACAATATCAATGAAGAAAATAGATCCCAACCCATATGATCTGATCCAATCATTCATGCATACAACTTCCTAGCTAGGGTTTGAGTTGAAACTTATGATACTCGTAGATCAGTGTTGGATGTTGGGTTTGATGCAGAGATTCCTTGCTCCAACTAGGTGATATCATCCTCCACAATAAATATAGAACCTTAACATAAGCACGACCAAATAAGGAGCACAAATGGCCTTTCACAGAGGACTATAAACATAAATGAACAAACATAAACATGAACAAGTAGTCATAAATTTAGACTTACAAGAAGGGAACATTCAAATTTATTGACCATAAAATGAAATAATAAAACATGAATACGTTCATGCATAGGACCTCCTCTCCTAATTCTGACTATCCTGGACCTGGAGAATAGACCAGTATATATAGATGTATAGGCAAGCCTAGGGGTATTAACGTAGCTTCTTAGGGTGACAAAGTTCTAAGTAATATTCTATAATAATAGACTTCTAGCCAAATTGAACGCTTTTATCCACTCCATCAGGCACTAGGTTTGAACGGTTATGGTCTAAACTAGGTCAAAAAATGAGTTGAGGCCCAGAAAAGGTAAACTAGTAAAAGAAATCATTAGTACACACTCTAGGGACTAAAATAGGTTTATAACACTTATAATCTTGTGATCTTCATGCATTTTACAATCTGGTGATTTATTGATGAAAAAAATAATAATAATAAAAGGCCATGTTGACGGTGCTAGATACTGCCAACACATAGGGGATATCCTTGATGTGAAGTCCTAATTAGACCTCACACCTTTCGTAGTAGGAGCCCCATCCAGAGTATCAACCTAACCACCATTACAGAAAGCTTCATCTTGGTTTCAATAGATACCATAAGAGATTATATATGTAAACTTTAAGCAAGAAAGTAAGTTAGCATTGTGAAAAATTGATTGTAATATGTAGAAGTATACCTTAATGAGCAGGGGACAAAAAATGAGTCTTTGGAAGGAAGTAATAGTACTAACCTAAGAGAGAAACATAAGAGAATAAGAAATATTCCCTAGAAAAATAGTTCACATAACAATTATTAAAACGAATACAACACACATTCAATAAGATGAGTACCCAAGCCACCAAAATAGTTCAATTTCTCTAGTACATATGAACACAACATATATCATAAACATCCCAAGAATAGTCCTATAACATTTGTGATACAGTCATGAAAATGTGTTGGTTAATTGAATTTCAATTAGGTGAAATATCCAAGTACACAGTTACAATGGTGATGCACTAGCCCCAATATTGGAACATTAAGTCACTTCTTGCTTCTACAAAGAATATTTTTCTCTCCTATGCCAAGTAGAGATGCCAACACTAGCTCTCCAAAGCCTCAGCCTCCAAGAGCCCTTTGCTTGAGTTATGAGGTTACTTTTGTAACAATCAGAGTGAACTTTCATATCTCCATGACTCTTGGACTTCTATTAAAACCATTGGACTTCTTTGAAACTCTTCAACTTCTAAATGGCTTTTGGACTTCTCTTAAAGACATTTTGTCCAAATATGACTGAGTGACCTTTCATATTCCACATATGACTCTTGGACTTTCACACATTAAATTTTGTCTTCTTGATTAGAATACATCATTACATTCCACATGATGATATGGCATGACACATGGACACACATTGACTCTTATGATGACCCTTGTACAAGTTACAACTTGACAATAATGACATGGACTTCATGATGAGGTGGCAATGCCAAGTTGTATTCCTTGTCACTTCATCTTCATTCTTGATGGAATATCTAATATATGCTTCATCTTCATGAAAGATCCACTTTGTTCATCGTTTTAACCCTCCAACAAGTATTGAATGAAATTTTGAATCCTCTAAATCAGTTTACAATACCTTATTTATGTCTTTGTTGATGATCTACTTCATGCCTCTATGATAGCTCTCTTTTGTTCTTCTTCTCTACAGGTGTTTATTTATGCTTTCTCCTTGCTATCTACTCTTGATCATAACTATGTTATGGTAGGAAGGTACTCCTGCTAACAAAAATCATTCATCACAATGAAAAATCAATCTTAAAATAATATATTATATTACTACCTAGCTCATGGAATGTGTTGTCACTTTTTCTAGCACTTGTAGCACAAGTGCTTTAGGAGATATGAAAGATTATTAGAGACAACCACTCGGTTTATTGTAGACCAGTGCCTAGGACGTCTTAAAGAGTTCTTGATAGATTTATGGTAAAGACTTTTAGCACTTCGGTTTGTCACAAAAATATAAATGAGTTTGATTCATAATCATTCATAAGGATACCAAATAGAAAGCAGTTTGTACACATGAGTACCCAGGAAATAATATTCGACTTAAGGTGGCCAAATTAGACTCAGAATTTGTAGCGATTTAGTTGTTGTCACATATGTAATGGGGGAAGATAGTAGAGGAGGAATCCATCATATAGAGATTAAAACATAAGAATTATATATATCAAGGCTATGAGAGAAACGAGAGAGAAGGAATGCTATGAACTGCTAAGATATGTGGAGCACCTTTTAAGGACTCAATTTCCACCTTGAAACAAGAATTATACATCAATATTTTGAATTAAATGAATCAACATCCAAAAGGAAATACACTAGATGCTACTCTTATATGAAATTTGTGAAGAAATAACGACATTTATGAAAGGCAAAGGGAGAAGAACATATTGTAAGTTGGAATCACTAGAAACTTTGTATTAATCACTTGAGGAAAACCAACATACAATAGGCTTCAAACAAACATTTAGGAAAATAATAAAGGTCCCATAGGATATAAGTCTTTCCTAAAAATTATGAACCTTTGTTAAGTGTTTATTCCTTCCTTTTCATTTGTATAATATTTCTTAATTAAAGTTTTTGTTTATTATTCTTGACTTTATATTTTCATTTGTATAATATTTCTTGATTAATGTTTTTGTTTATTATTCTTGACTTTGTGACTTTTTTTTTGTTACTCTTTCATTGATTTTTATATCCTTGTTATATATGGTATGAAAAACTCTTTTATTAATCGAAGAAGACGTAGCATTCAAAACTTGTAGCCCACATTCTTCCCACATGAGTAGAAGATTGGAGTATACAATTTGATCTTCGAACATGTTGAGTGAGATCTTAACATCAGAATGGATGGAATTTATTTGCATCGTAGTGGAGATGTAGGAAAACTCATTAAAAATGGAATAATTTCAAATCCCTAGAAAATTGGTGGGTGGGGAGCCACTTGGCATGAATATAATTTTTTAAATTTATTAAAAGTAATGGACAATTTTGCTAAATAAATTTTCTTATATATAAATGAATGTTATAAATAATAATGAGGAACTTATCATGGAGGAACTTATTAAAATTGGAATAATCTCAAATCCATAGAAAATTGGTGGCTCGGTAGCCAGTTGACACAAACCTAATTTTTTTAATTTATTAAAAGTAATGGACCATTTTGTTAAATATTTTTCTTATTATGCCGTAAGGCATTTCCATTTGAAATCAACTTTCCTTTTGGGTTACGTGTACATTTCTGAACCTTTTATCTAAATGTTAGACGATCAAAATAATCTTATCCATCCAATTGATTAGACCACTATGCATTAGACCAGTAGACGCTTGCCCTGGCTCGACGCTACAGAATGGTTGCTCGGCATCAGGGTATGTATTTCCATTTTCGTTTGTTCACAGAACGGTACCAGTGGGGAGGAGATTTGCCAAATGAGCCCTGCTTGCACATGTTTGGTTTACAATCCTTTGGATTATAGTGTTCCTGCACTGAGCCCCATTGATTATTTCTTCTGAATCCCTGGTTTTCTTATGAAATTCATAGCCATTGCTTTCAGGGATAATTTATGAACCCCATCCTCCTTCTTTAACAATTAGAGATTCTGTGATTTCACCTGTGCTTCCCATGTCTTCACCTCTGATTTTGCAATAATCGATAGTGGGGTTTCAAGATATTTGAATCTATCGGCCATTGCCTGTGTTTGTATCATATAAGCGTAATATTTTTTGTTGTTGTTTTGTGTGGAGTGTAAGTTAAATAATTGGGGTTTTTTTGTTGGATGGTTGTGCACCTTGCACACTGCTCTTCTAAGATCAGAAAGCGAGATTTAACGACACGGAATACATTGCTTCACATTCTGGTTATGTAAAAGTTCATGGATTTAGATGTCAGCTCAACATCAATGAACTGAAGTGAAGCTGGTGCAAGCTAACCCATGGCCTCAGAGTTAGCCAACATGTGATATACTTTCGTTGATGATATATTCTGACCCTCAGAATATACCCAGTCTGCTACAAGACCCATGAGATGATTCCAGGAGGTCTTGCTAAGCCTTAAAAGGGCTTGGATTATCACCACTAGATGCCTTGGACTGTCACAGGTCCACTTCTGGACTTCGGTCTGTCGCAGGATGGCTACAGGAGTTGGGATCTGTTACAGAATGGTTGCTCGGCATCAGGGTATGTATTTCCATTTTAATTTGTCCACAGAACGGTCCCAGTGGGGAGGAGATTTGCCAAATGGGCCGTGCTTGCAAATGTTTGGTTCAAAACCCTTTGGATCATAGCGTTCCTACGCTGATCCCCATTGATTACTTCATCTAAATCCCTGGTTTTCTTATGAAATTCATAGCCATTGCTTTCGGGGATAATTTCTGAACCCCATCCTTCTTCTTTAACAATTAGAGATTCTGTGATTTCACCTGTGCTTCCCATGTCTTCACCTCTGATTCTGCAATAATTGATAGTGGGGTTTCAAGATATTTGAATCTATCGGCCATTGCCTGTGTTTATATCATATAAGCGTAATATTTTTTGTTGTTGTTTTGTGTGGAGTGTCAGGTAAATAATTGGGTTTTTTTTGTTGGATGGTTGCGCACCTTGCACACTGCTCTTCTAAGATCAGAAGCTGAGATTTAACGACACGGAATACATTGCTTTACGTTCTGGTTATGTAAAAGTTCATGGATTTAGATGTCAGCTCAACATCAATGAACTGAAGTGAAGCTGGTGCCAAACCAGCAGATCGACGCTTGCCCTGGCTCGACGCTACGGAATGGTTGCTCGGCATCAGGGTATGTATCTCCATTTTTGTTTGTTCGCAGAACGGTCCGAGTGGGGAGGAGATTTTCCAAATGGGCCATGCTTGCACATGTTTGGTTCACAATCCTTTGGATTATAGTGTTCCTGCACTGATCCCCATTGATTATTTCTTCTGAATCCCTGGTTTTCTTATAAAATTCATAGCCATTGCTTTCAGGGATAATTTATGAACCCCATCCTCCTTCTTTAACAATTAGAGATTATGTGATTTCACCTATGCTTCCCATGTCTTCACCGCTGATTTTGCAATAATCGATAGTGGAGTTTCAAGATATTTGAATCTATCGACCATTGCCTGTGTTTATATCATATAACCGTAATATTTTTTGTTGTTGTTTTGTGTGGAGTGTAAGTTAAATAATTGGGGTTTTTTTGTTGGATGGTTGCACACCTTGCACACTGCTCTTCTAAGATCGGAAGCCGAGATTTAATGACACGGAATACATTGCTTCACGTTCTGGTTATGTAAAATTTTATCGATTTAGATGTCAGCTCAACATCAATGAACTGAAGTGAAGTTGGTGCAAGCTAACCCATGGCCTCAGAGGCAAATACATGGTGTTCGATACAGAATGAGCGTTATAGGATGCTTTTGGTGAATTCTTTAGTTTAATTTTTGTAGTTGTTTGAACGATGGTCGTTGATCATGAATTTTGCAATTCTTCATGATGTAACCCTTACCAATGACACTGTGGTAGGTTGGAGTTGTAGCAATAAAGGTAATGTTGGATGCTATGCATAATTTGGAAAAGGCTTACAAGGTAACATTTCCCCAATTTTTTTTGAAATCATGGTATATATTCTAAGATTTGGAGGAGCCATTTACCTTAGGCCTTGTGACTGTTTGTGTTCTTAGTGTCACTGCTAATCTAGATAGTATCATAAGGAGAATCCTCACTAGTGCATTGAACAGAGTTGTCTTGTTCGAATTATGTTGGCTTCTTGGAGGCCGTCTTCAATGATTAAAGTTGAGAGCACCCTCTGAACTCTCCATATCCTTTGTGTCGTTCAAACTTCCAAGCCTCAAGGCCTTGTTATTCACAGTTCCATTTGACAATATTTTTTTGCTTGCTTGTAATAATGGGACCTGTGTCATTCTGGTATCTGATGATTTGGTGTATTTAACTTGGAAAGATACACCTTCAAAACAAATAGTTGCAAATGCCATCAAATGTATCTGTAACATTTCCTTCACTTGAGAACTTATTGATCTACACTGCCTGCACATATTTCTAAATGTATTTTTTTCCACATCAATACCACATGAGACTATATGGAGTACATCCTAGTTACTCATGGGTTCACCATTCTCTTGATATCGTTTTACACACCTTTATATTAGTCATCCATTGGTGATTCACCAACATTCATTTTAACTAATTCCAGGAGCTTACTTCTCATTGAATCAAAATGTACAGTTTGGGCATAGCCTTGTACTATAAGCCTTGATCATTGTAAAAGAGGCATCTCTGTTTAGCTGGGAAATTTTTTGTTTATTTAGTTGTCTAATACCAATGATTCTATTTGCAATTCTGAGACAATAGAGGAGAGTTATGTTCGCCTTCCCATTCCAACCCCCTCAAAGTGCTTACTATCACTAAGTTAATTGTGTGCACACATCAAATACCAATGACTTAATAATTCTTGCCACGACTGCAATACCAACCTCTCAAAAGAAAATGATGTGAAGATGACCCAGACCTCTTTTCGAAACTGATAAGAAGAAGTGAAAGCGACCAAGTCATTGCTTGAGAACATAGAAACACCATGTGAAGAAAACTGGCATGATGCTGTCTGCAATGATAAGCAACCCAGTAATGAACAATAGTGGTCATGGAATGAGTTATGCTTAGAACTACTGTGATGATTTGAACGGTAAGTAAATTTCCCCTCGTTAGAACAATCCTTTGACCTTCTGCAACTCCGTTATGATGCCAGAGATTGGTGCCCCAAATTGTATATATCTCAAACCCCAGAAATGCAGCTGAAAAAGCAGTCTGTATAACCAAGGAAACCAACTCTTCAATGTTTTATGAGAGAAGAACCAGAAGCAACCATTGCAAGAGGGCCATAAACGATATCTTCATCTCTAGACTGCTCAAATCCAACCAGGATAGCCTCGTGATTGAATCATTCAACATGTAAAATTAGCATTGCAGACAAAAGTCAGGAACAAGCATATTATAAATTAAAAATATGACAAAGAAAAAATGTAGTCAGTTGCTCACCATCCATTCTTGTTTGATAGTCAAATTCACACTGCTTGGACAATGTAGAGCTAAACTTTGTCAGAAGCCATGTCTAAGATAGAGGTCATCTGAGAACAACAATACATCATTCATTTTATTTATGTCAATATAATGGTATCTGCAAAACCTCTAGCTTTCGGATTTGCAACAAGGATAGAATTGTCCTTTGGAAAATTTGAAAAAATAAGAAACTGTTGTCTAAATATAGAAAAATCACAAATAAATGCAATTAAAAAATGTTCCAGATAAACACTTGAACTATTTATGTTGCTAGTAGGTAATAGAAAAGCAAGACAACCAAGTAGACTGACTGATAGTCGGAAATAACCATGTCTCAATGTCAAGCTATGGCCAAAGTTGTAGCAACATACATAACGTTTATTCTAATAAAAAATTAAGGATGATATATCATACTGCGACCAAAGTTGCAGCATACATAAGATTTATCCAAATCAGAAATTAAGGATGATATATCGTATTTCATATCACCTTAAATCATCCATGACTAGTGCCAACACTTGAGGACATATAAATGGAAGTTTTAATTGTTCAGCACGGCTTTTCTCATGACCCGTGGCACAGCTTTTCCTATGTCCCATAGTAAGCCTACTGATCATTTATCTCCTTTCATGCTAAATCTTGTGCCAGAGGAAATACAATTGATATGTGGACCACATATTTGCAGATATAGTTTTAGAATTGTGATTGAAGACTGCTTGTAAATTGAAATTTCAGCTCAATAAGTTCTTGTACCCTTCTAAAATGTTAAATTTACTTCTACAAAACTCTCCAGTCAAAACAAAAGGGCATATGACATTAAAAAGTTATATGGGCATGCTTTGATATAGATCCTCTCCCCCACACCCTTTCTTTTCATAGTGAGAAAATTTGTGTGTTTTGCAGTAAAAATTTCAAGAACTAGATATGGGATTTTTCTATACTGTCAACTAAAACTAATAATCTTTAAATTTCGGATCCTGTGGCTTTACAGAAATTTAATCCCAAATGCATTACTGAAACCTATTGGCCAAAATTAAAGTAAATAGCAAAGACCTGGTTTGGTCTTTCAATTAAAATGTCTGGAGGCCTTATCATTTGTAGGTGAGGTTGCAGCGTTTTGTTTTGACTTTACTCACTTTTTTAAAAGTTAGAATCAAGAGATATAACAGATGAACAGTATTACCATAATTTGAATTATGTGCTGGAAATATAGCAGATGAACACAGTATTACCATAATCTGAATTATGTGTTGGGAAAAGGAGTGTTAAATGATTTCTTCATTGAAATGTCTGGAGGCCTTATCATTTGCAGGGGGTGTTGCAACGTTTTGCTTTTTGGGAATCCGGCCTTTGATTTGCTCTATTTACCTCTTCTTTTGAATTTGTCAACAACTTTTCAATTTATTTTTGAAATTTCATTTTAACTGTGTCATCATCACTGCAAGTGCTTTAACTTGCTTCCAGACTGCAGCCTGTTGGACTGGTTACTAGACCTTCTTTGCCTGGGTCCACCTGCCAGAATAAAGCTCTTATGTTTGTCCAGGGTCTATGTTATTTTCTTTGAAGGAATCATATGGTTACATTTTGTATGAATGGCACTGCCTTTTGATTTGTTGGGAATTTCAGATCTGCATCAGATGGTCAACAGGATTATAATATTATTCCATTTATTTCTTGATGGCTCTTGTTAATTTGGATTCAATGGAATTGGACAGTTGTATGTCTTAGTTATCATAGTACCAAGGTAGATTACAATTAACATTAGTCTGCTTTGATGGCTCTTGTTACAGTTAATCTGGATTCAATGGAATTGGACATTTGTATGGCTTAGTTATCATAGTACCGAGCTTGATCACAATTGACATTAATCTGCTTTGAGCTTTGGATGCCACTGTGCATATTTTGACTATGCAGCCAGAAGAGAATTCAACCAGAAAAAGGTCAACCTGCTTATAAATCCTGAGCCAGCATAACTTGTTAGGGTTCCAGAGTTCTTCTTCTGAGGGAAAGATAATTTATCAGTTAATAAATTTTTAGAAAGAGTATCAGAATTTTCCATCAGTACTACTTTTATAGAACCTTAGATAGCAATCACCAAAAGTGTTGATATTAGTGGCAGAGTCGCAAACAATATGGAATCATTGAATATGATATGAAATGAATGAGAGTTGTCACTCATGAACGAAGCTGCACGTGAAAGCATTTCGTATACCCACAGGATGAAACTAGAGACCCACCAGCCTCTCAAAAGAAAATTATGTGAAGATGACCCAGACCTCTTTTCGATTGTGTTGCAAATTTGAATTGTGGCTATGCATGGGTAATGCTTGCTTATATTTTGGCATTTTTGAATTTTCAATTTTTCAATCTGTTTTTTTTTTAAATAATCTTTTTCCTGTTAACAGATTTAGTTTATACTCGGTTCAGCCTTAATAAAAGCATTAATCTATTTCTTATGTGTTTTTTGGGGTATTAGGGTGCATATCAACTAAATCATGGGAGTCTCCTGCCAAAGGAGAAACCTTTGATGTTCAAGATTGTCCTTGAGCACCCCTTAACTATAATCTTAAGTTGGACAAGACTGTAAAGAATCAAACTCGCATAAAAGAGAAAATACATCTCCTTACTCTAGGATGGAGATTTGAGTTCAATTCTGGGTGTCACGATGTTCATTATATCTCCTGGTCAAAATTACTATTCTCTTTTACAAGCATGCTCGGCATGGAAGAAGCAACAAAAGATTCATAGAGTAATAGATGGAGGTGACCAGTGTCACAAACTCTAACACAATTCAAAACATACAAATAGTTTCACTCTCTGGATGAGGTAAATATCGAAAATCGTCTCAGCATTTTTGTATAGGGTGACACAGGCATCTTTTCCCTCTCCTCTTCATCCAGATCTTCCTGGGATTTTGGCAATTCATCTAGTTGAATAAAAGGATGTTCTTTTGGTGAATTGGTATCACTAACTGGAGAACTGGATGAAGTCATTGGGGTTTTTTCTTTGCTCTGAGCCTCATTTTGCAGCTTTGGCATTTTTGCAATTATGCTTACATTGCCAATGAGAGATTTCACGCCCCCTGATTGTCTCACTAAGTTTTCCGTTCGTTCCAAGGGATGACAGTCAGAGATTCCATCCTCTGAAGATGAAACATTACACAGCTCCTCAGATTCCTCGTGCAAATTTTAAATTTTATATTCTCGTTAAACACATTAGAATGTGTATCTAGCTCATAAGGCTAGCATTCGAGATCTCTTTTGTGTCTGTGCTATATTTCAACAATTTTCAATCGAGCAAAATATATAAAAGTGGATACAAGCTCTTCATTTGCTGATCAGAATTCTTGCATCACTATAAAAATTGGGAAAGTTCACCAACTATTTAGTAAAGCGTGTAGTTCCTTAATGCTTTTCAACTATTCTGATATAATAATCACTTCTTACATCTGGCTTCTTACTCTTACATGCTAAATAGAACAAATATCAATTTTTATGAAAATCAAACCTTCATCTTCTCAAATTCAAAAAATGTCTACTAGCAGCTGAATGATTCCTCGCCTTCTAGAGTTGAACATCGCTCTGCAGAGAAAATTTAAGTTGCCTTAATTGGACTTGGATATATCAACCATAAAAAACAAATCAAGAATATGCTCATCTCAGCAATTGTAGAATATTCAAGTACAAGAAATTTGCACAAACTCGAGGTAATCCACAATCCACAATCCCTAAATGGAAATGGAAACTAACTTAAGGACAGTCTGTGGACACCAAAATCTAATTTTCCAAATTAAGAATTCCCCCAGAAATCAACAATTAAACAAAGTGTTGATTAAGAAGAGTGACTTCAATCATATGGTAGCATGGATAGCTAATGCACATACTGAATACTCATAATTCAAATATGAGGCATGAGTGTTCGGTTTTTATTATCCAGTGAAGAACAAACAATGAAACCAGAATAATTTACTCACAATATGCTCTACTCCATTCTTGGTGGAGCACACATCACATTTAGAAAAATGTATCGTACATATAATATTTACATTAGCCATAAACAGTGAAGGCTCTTAGAAAACTGCAGTCAACTGCTTTCTTCCTCCCAAAGAACACTGGGAATATATAGGAAACAGAGTGGACCGAGATCATAATGAAATGAAAGTAGAGCCCTACTTATTGTATCTTACAAATGACCTGCTGGACGTGACCAGTGTCACAAACTCGAACACGATCCAAAACATACAAATAGTTTCACTCTCTGGATGAGGTAAATATCAAAAATCGTCTCAACATTTTTGTATAGGGTGAATCATGCATCTTTTCCCTCTCCTCTTCATCCATATCTTCCTGGGAGTTTGGCAATATAGAATGGTGTTTCCTTCCTTTTAGGATTTGGTATGTTATTTATACTGAGAGAATTCCAAAGGAGGCCTTTTTCTATTATGGCCTTGTATATCTTTGTCTCATTTACGAAGGATTAAATCCTTGCTTTTCCACGTGATGTACTGAAATAAAAACTAGCTGTAGAGAATATTGTAGAATGCATCTTGTTGCAAGTTTGTCATGCTAATAATTGAGTATTTGACATTGCAGGCTGGGCTCGGAATATACGGTGCAGACAGTATCAAGATTGTTCGCCTGTGCTGTCTGTCAAACTGACATCACACCTAGTGAGGGCATTTCTGTGCATGCTGGATCCTTTTTTTAAGGAAATATGCGCTCTTGGGAAGGCTCCTTTCTATGTTCAAGCTGTAAATTGAAGAAATATGCAATGGAAGGCAAGCGATCATCAAGAGTGACAGCAACATAAATATCATTTGGGTTAGGCTGAATGCACATCCTATGACCATCTCATGTGATCTCAACTTCCAGACTTTGGAGGCACAATTCTGGTTTTGTACTCCCAGACTTTGGAGGCACAATTCTGGTTTTGTTGTAAATTGGTTGAGTATAAACTAATGAACTCCATTCCACATGACTTTCGATGGAGATGGTAGTGATGAGAAAAAAGATAAATTGCTAAAACAATTGGGTTATTATTAATAATTGTGTTAAGAGTTAACTTTTTAAACTATAAACTGACTTTAGTATCCAATTATTTTAATCGACAAGATTGATTTGATTATAATTTTTACTTCAACAAAAGTTGGAAGTGGATATTAACATGGGAGAACATTGTGATGAAAGTGATTAATGCAATATTTGTATAATGGTTATCATTCATTTAATAATGAGGTTGGTTTCAATGTCAAAAGGTGCCCAAAGTAAAGTAAAATATAAAAATAAAAGTTATATCTTTACTGAAAGTACTTTACTTTGAAAATTATAAAAAAGTTAATATAATTATTGTACAAACTATCATTGGTTTTAACTTTTAAATTTCTGGTCAACAGTGAATTAATAAACATATACCAAATCTTCAAATAATAGTTGTTACTACACTTTTCCCAAGCTACCTTATCCTGTTCATTAGCAAGCATCTCTTTTGTAACATTGAGTCATTTCTGGACATTAAAAGCATTTTTCTCTGTCTTTCTTTCTTTGATATTAATTTTTTCCTACTGATTGGAGATCATATTACATGATGCATCATTAACAAATGCTTCTTATTTGTATGAAAAATACACTAGAGATATAAAAGAGTTGAGACACATGATAAATGAAGAGTTTGGTTTTATTTATCTCATCACAATATCACGCATATGAAAATTATTTCACCTTTTGAAAAACTTATCATTTCTTTATCCACTCACTATATGAGTTCCATTAGGAGTGTAGAGCCTTAAAATAATAATATATTAGTGCAGTTTTCAAAATGTCATATAATTTACTAATTATGAGCACTAAACTCGAGTGTTAATTTTTAAAATTTTGATATAAACATTTGTTTTCAAGAGAAATTGCAATTGACAATGTACAAATTACTGAATAAATAATTACCAATTAAACTTTTAAGTCACCTTTTAAAGGTGCAATTAAGTTGAGCTTACATCTTGTTATTCAACTGATGGACAATGAATATTAAATATAAGATAAATATATAGGAGTAGCATGTGAGTGTCAGTGTTATAAATAATATTCTTTTTATTATTAATAAAAATATAGATAGTTAGTTTCATTTTAAAGGGTTATAAATATGAGTTATAAATACAAGACTTAAAAGGTTGTAAATATTTAAAGGGTTGTAAATGAGTTATTAATTGTTTTTACTCAAAACCTGATAAATAGCAATTTCTTTTTAATTGAGTGACTCAAATTCATGTTTCTTTATGTTGAAGGTAAACCCACTAAAGTGGAAAAAATTGTGATGCCAATAATTAGAGGGATTGTCATCATGGGGTGATAAGAAATTTAATATTCCAAGAGGAGGTAGTAAATTATTCTAAATAAATTAGCAATGCAACAACATAACTGTTTGCAACAAATTTAGAGAGATCCACCTTGTTGAGTAATGCACACACTACATGGATAATGGATTTCTGCACTTTATGCCTTAGGACGTTTTCTTTGCAACATCTGGTGCAAATGCTAGTATATAAATGAATGTTATAAATAATAATGAGGAAATTATCATGAGGAACTTATTAAAATTGGGATAATCTCAAATCCATGGAAAATTGGTGGGTGGTGAGCCACTTGGCACGAATCTAACTTTTTAAGTTTATTAAAAGTAATGGACCATTTTGCTAAATAAATTTGCTTATATATAAATGAATGTTATAAATAATAATGAGGAACTTATTAGAATTGGAATAGTCTCAAATCCCTAGGAAATTGGTGGGCAGGTAGCCAACCTAACAAAATCTATAATACATTATATTGTTGATAATCATTAAGACTAAACATGTGTTGAGCATATTCCCTTGAAAATCAATCTAAACCCTCGATTAAAAAACAATTCAACAAACCTCGTTCCATCTAAAGTTCATATATATATGCTTGCGAATTAATTAATGAAAAACTCATTAATTACTAAATCAATTAATAAAAAATAAAAAAATTTAAATAACAAAGAATAATAAAGAAATAACCTTCATGAGCTACAAGTTGTGAATGTTATGTCTTCTTCGATTAATAAAAGAGTTTTTCATACCATATATAACAAGAATATAAAAGTCGATGAAAAAGTAACAAAAACAAAATCACTAAGTCAAGAATAATAAACAAGAACAATTAATTAAGAAGTATTATACAAATAAATAAATAAATATAATTATATATATATATATATATATATTAAATAATATATATATAATATATAAATATTTATAATATATTTATATATATATATTTATAAAATTATATTATTATATATAATATATATATATATTATAATATATTTATATATATATTATATCTATATATATATATAATATATAATATATATATTCATTTGTATAATACTTCTTAATTAATGTTTTTGTTTATTATTCTTGACTTTGTGATTTTGTTTTTGTTACTCTTTCATTGATTTTTATATCCTTGTTATATATGGTATGAAAATCTCTTTTATTAATCGAAGAAGACATAACATTCACAACTTGTAGCCCACATTCTTCCTACAAGAGTAGAAGATTGGAGTATACAATTTGATCTTCGAACACGCTGAGTCTTAACACTGGCATGAATGGAATTTAAATGCATCGTAGTGAAGATGTAGGAAAACTTATTAAAATTGGAATAATCTCAAATCCCTAGGAAATTGGTGGGCGGGTAGCCAATGCAACCTAACAAAATCAATAATACACTATATCGTTGATAATCATTAAGACCAAGCATGTGTTGAGCATATTCCCTTGAAAATCAAACTAGAAAGAAATTCAACAAACCCCTCTCATCTAAAGTTCATATATATAGGCCTACGAATTAATTATTCAAAAACTCATTAATTACTAAATAAATTAATAGAAAATAAAAAATTTAAAATAACAAACATAATAAAGAAAAACCATCATTTATTTTTATATAAAAATCAATGAAGAAGAAACTATATATATATATATATATATATATATAATAGATATAATATTCTTTACTATAATATTTCTTAATTAATGTCTTTGTTTATTATTCTTGACTTTGTGATTTTGTTTTTCTTACTCTTTCATTGATTTTAATATAAAAATCAATGAAAGAGTCACAACAACAAAATCACACAGTCAAGAATAATAAAGAAATATACACACATATATATAAAACTATTAGAAATGAAAACAAAAAATTAAATATTAATAAATATTTTTTTTGTTTTTAATATATATATTAAAAAAAAGGAAAACATTAAGAAAAATAAATCTAAAAAAGAAAAGTATACATTAATAAAAAATAACAATAAGAAATTAATTAATTAAGGAATAAAAGAATATTAAAAACTAGCTCAATTACATTAGTAAATGTGGTTGATAAACGTTGATATGCCCACATTAAGCACATATATCAACTAAATTTATAGCGGACACATAATTGATTTCATGGAGATTCGTGGCATAAACTAGTCAAACCTTCTACTACTCATTTGTGTTTGTGACGTCGTGATCCAATATCGGATGCCCAAACGTTTCATAGAGGTTGTCCATGTTAATTTTTCCACTATGAAACACCTATTGCACTATACAAATATATGTATGAATGTATGTATGTTCACATCCTAGTAAAGCAGACAGGGAAGTCGTGATCCAATATCAGATGCCCAAACGTTTCATAGAGGTTGTCCATGTTAATTTTTCCACTATGAAACACCTATTGCACTATACAAATATATGTATGAATGTATGTATGTTCACATCCTGGTAAAGCAGACAGGGAAGTAAGACACGGAAGTAAGTTGTTGCCATGATTATAGGAAAATACTTTGTTACATATGGTATATAAAAAAATGTTATTAATTGAAGAATGAATGTAATTTATTGCACCGTAGTGAAGATGACGTAGGAAAATATCTTGTTATATATTTCTTATATATAAATGAATGTTATAAATAATAATGAAGAACTTATCATGGAGGAACTTATTAGAATTGGAATAATCTCAAATCCCTAGGAAACTGGTTGGTAGAAGCCACATGACAGGACTCTAGTTTTTTAAATTTATTAAAAGTAATGGACCATCTTGCTAAATAAATTTTTCGTTATATAGAAATTAATGTTATAAATAATAATGAGGAACTTATCATGGAGGAACTTATTAGAATTCGAATAATCTCAAATCCTTAGGAGATTGGTGACATGACATGAATATAATTTTTTAAATTTATTAAAAGCCAATGGAACTTAACAAACTCTATAATACACTAGAGCCATTGATAAGCATTAAGACTAAGCATATGCTCCGCATTTTCCCTTGATAATCAATGTAAGTCCTCAATTAATAAGAAAAAGTCAACAAACCTCCTTCCATCTAAAGTTCATATATATAATCCTATTGACTATATCTATATCTATCTATCTATATATATAACCAAATTTTATAAAAGAAACATTTACTATACTCATACAAAACTAATATCTTATCCCAACAAAAATGGTTACCAAATAGAAATGGGTGCATTAATTAAACAAAACAACATATTTGTAATTAGATCAATTTTAAGAACTAACTACTCTACAAAACTGGTTAAAATAATCCTCTGATTCTATTTTTTTTTTAAATGAGTTTTGCTTTAGGTTGACCGTGTGAGAAGTTTAAAATATTTATTTTCTAGGTTTTTATTTATTAATAAAAAAAATCCACACATATTATATTAAATAAACAATCGATGCGGAACATAGTATATTATAAAGTTGAAGAATTGAAAGGTCCGAAGGTCCGTTAAAAATCTCTGAAAAGCCAATGGTCAGAATATATAAAACTAAAAATAATATTAAAAATAAAAAGTGAATAGAAAATGCTGACGAGAGATTAATTTCTACGCTCCTCAGATACTGATCTATACATATCTTAGTGACTCTTAGTGCTTCTATCAAACTTCTTTTTAATGAATGATGGCTCAAAAAGGTTCCAAGTCTAATCTGCAATGGTAGACAGGGGAGCCATTTATAACTATAGCGAGTGTGACCAGCAGTAAACTGCAATCTCGAATATATCTAATTATATTATTATAATATTGATGTAGATTTTTATCTTTTTTTTACTATATAATTAATTTATTTTTTATTTATCAATAATTTATTAAATAAATTATTAGTTAACTTAATTTTTAAAATATAATATATGTCTTTATTATAATTTAATAGTTTAATGTTTTAATTTTTTATTTATATAAAATTTTAAATATTAATTAGACATTTATGAAAGATAAAGGGAGAAGAACATACTGTAATCTTCAGTTGGAATCATGAGAAACTTTGTATTAATCACTTGAGGAAAACCAACATACAACAAGCTTCAAACAAATATTTAGGAAAACAGAAAATGTCCAGTAGGAGATAAGTCTTTCCTAAAAATTATGAACCTTTGCCAAGTGTTTATTCTTTCCTTTTATAAGGAGAGGGAGAGCTTGGAAATGATCATTCAGTGGTATTGGAGCTCAAAGATTAGAGATTTCAAGATAAACAAACTAAACAAAACTGCGAACACCAATCTTCGATTTCTCCCTTTGCTTTAGCCCTGGGGCTTTAGTGGAAACTATATGATAGAGGCGTGGGGACTCAGGGCCCAAGACTTTAGGAGCTTAAATCCCTTTAGTGGGGATAAGGGGGTTGATTCTTTGAGTCATTACATTACTAACAATCCTCATGTGTAACACATAGGACCACACACTTATGTGCCTAGGACGCCTTTAGAATATCAGAGTTCAGAGATCATGGATTTAGCAACATTATCTTCAGTTTCACACTTCCAAAAATTTTGATTGCAACACAGGACACGACTCGATCCCTATGTAGAGGGAATGAGGGAGGGCCAATGTAAAAGTTTTAACACATAAAAAATTTAACAATCTTTCTCTGCTTTATAAAATCTTTTATCAATGACTCCACCTAACCATTGGTTTTGATACATAAGGCACATATATCAATGCGACCCTCCTTATGCCACATGTTTGCATCACCTTGGGCCCACGGTACTAGGATATTGCATTTGGAAGTTTCATAGCATTGCCTTTGGTTGCACCCTCAAGAATTGATATGATAATGAGATCTTAGACAATTATTAAGGTATTATAGTCTCATGTGCATGGATATGCCTATGTTACTTTGTGCAATGGATCGATAAGATTACAAAATACATAGACAATGAAGCAGTTAAAGAAACATAATACACAACAGAAATAAACACAACACGTTTAATATGGAGTTCACCTAAAACTCCTGGGCTACGTCTCCTGGTGCAACCTTCAGCGGTGGCCTCTCTATTATATCTTCAGAAGGAGAGTGTTACAAAAGTATGAGCTCAATTTGAGTCTCAACACACAATAGATACAATAGTGAGAGTTTTTCTTGAACCCCTCAAGCCTCTTTGAGTACACAAACTCTCTCTATCACTCTTTGTCTTTGTTTTTGCTCTGCCTCCGCACTGCTAGCCCTATTTTCTGTCAATCTATGGTTTTAAAGCCAATCGGTGCTGTTTGTTCATTTCACCTTCTCAACTTTCTAGCTTGCCGACCTCTGTCCACTCAGATCCCCCTCTGAGCATTAGCAATCATGGCTAAACACTTTCAAGGATGGTGGCCACTTGTTCTATAATGGAATGGGTCATCGGGTCTTTGAAATCCTCAAAATAACCACTCGCAGTTTATACAGAGAAATACATTCAAAACTGTGAAATTCTGCCAAATAACTCCTACCGGATCTGCCTTTATGTCGACATCGCATCTCCATCGTTGATCTGGGAGATCCAAATCCAATGATAGTGGTTTATTTTGGGCGGCTCTCCCATATGGGGGTTAACCACCCGATAAGGGTGGTTTTCTATCTCCTAGCTTAGACATGTGGCAGCCAGTGTATGCGCTCGGGCAGAGCCCGGCCCAAACCACTTACCGCCTTTGGTCCTCCCGAAATCCTGTCTGTATCATGATTTCCCTTTGTATTTAAAAATAGATTAAAATATGAAATATTTCTTATATTGTACTTGAAATCATATGTAGCAGCATTAATAATCCCTTTCGGGTTTGGCATCATAGCCCAAATCTTGTTTCCCTTAGTTTTCATTTATTTACGAAAACACAACTTTACATAGAAAAATCCCTTTCTTATGGGTTTCAAAATATATCCAATATTTATTATAGCCTTGTCAAGTCTGGCTTATCACATCACATATATGTACATGGCCCCACTCCTCTATGTAGCTTCGATGCGGCTTTGCGATGTGACATATCGCAATTGCATATCGCATGAGCAGCGGGTCATTGGTAAGAGCTCCCATGTGTTTCTCTGATGCGATATCGCAAGTCAAACTAGGTCGTTGATTTGCGTGCTTGATTGATGGTCCCTATTGACCATGCTAATAATTGTCGCAATGTTTTAAGTGGAATTCTATGATAGCCTCCCGAAGGCCTCTGCCGATTTGTGTTATGCCGATCACATCTGGACCGTTGATTAGCTATATCTGACGGCTCTCATGCAAAGTAGTGTTGAACCATCGATACTTTGTTTTTCCACTATTTCTTCATGTTTTTGGCTACTGATAGTGTTTTCTGAATTTTTGAAAAGTTCATCCTTTTGCGATTGTTTTTATTTTGAATACTTGGAGGGTTTTCTAGGATCCATTTGGATCACACCTTCCCATTGAAAAGATTTTTGGACCACCAAAAGTTGGTTTTTAAGCATCAATGAAGTGAGGATATAGCTTCCTCACCTGTCCAATCTCTATTCACCTTGCACTGCTTGGTTTTGAACCTTTGAGTCTAATTTTGAGGTACTCAACATCTCCTCTGCACATAGTTCTCACCTTCCTGTCGAGAACTGTATCTTCCTATAACTCATTGAGATATTCAGGCAACAGATCATTAATAGAAGGCAACTGACTTTTCTCTTTGGGATCTTCAATCAATGAAGGTTCAAATAGTCTCATGTTCTCTGCATTAACTACTGAATAGATGTGCATGTAAGCTGACAAATCAAGGCGAAAAGCATTCTCACCAATTCTCTCAAGTATCCTGAAAGGCCCATACCTTATTGGCTTCAACTTCTTTCCTTCACCTTGCATTCTATCTTTGCTAATGTACAGCCAGACTTGATTACCAACTTGGAAGCTATGTTCAATTCGATGCTTATCATGCCTTGCCTTGTACTTGGCTTGGCTCTTTTCCAGTTGTTCCTACATTGCCTGGTGAATTTCTTGGATTTGTTCAATGAACTTAGTTGCTTTGTCCACATCACTGTGCCCATCAACTATTATGTCTTTACTAAAGACAAAATCCAAGAGAGGCCTTGGTATAAAACCAAAACAAGTCTCAGAAGGAGATATTTGTGTAGAAGAATGCTTAGCACGGTTGTAAGCATGTTTCTCATAACAAAAATGTTCATCCCAAAGCTTGGGATGTTTGCTGCAATAGCCCCTGAGCAACTGGATCACTGTCCTGTTGACTACCTCTATTTGGCCATCTGTTTGTGGATAAAAGGATGTGATATTCTTCAGTCTAGTGTCCATCAACTCCCATAGATTTGACCAAAATTTCCCAGCAAATCGGGAATCACGATCAAATTCTATGGAAGTGGGTAACCCAAAATGCACTCAGACATGCTGAAGGAACAACTTTGCTATTTGTTCAGCTGTAATTTGCTTGCTACAAGGCATTAAAATAGACATTTTGCTGAACCTATCCACAATAACATATAAATAGTCATGACCTTTTCTAGATTTTGGCAGCCCCCCAACAAATTCCATGGAAACACTTTCCCAAGGATGAGAAGGAACTTGAAGTGGAGTGTACAAGCCTAGTTTTCTATTACTACGCTTGCTTTTAGCACACATTGTACACCCTTTAATATGTCTAGAAACTATTTCATGCATTCTTGGCCAATAGCAGAATCTTTGCAGTTGTGCAACTATTTTACTTACACTAAAATGACCTAATATTATAGAATTGCGTGCTTCACCGATTATATTAACTCTTTCAGTTTGAGGAATGCATAACTTTCTCAAATGATACAAGAGTTGGTCCTTAACATGATAATCCAATTCTTCTACTTGTTTTGCATGACTTAAAGTTGCATATACATCTTTAAAATCTACATCTTGAGCATATTGTTCAATGTAGCTTTCATGCAATACTAAGTTATGCTTAAGTATAGTAGATGCATTTATGATTGGTCTGGACAACATATTTGAAACTTTATCGTGTATGCCCTTCTTATATCTGATGACTAGATGAAAATGTTGTAGAAAACCCATCCACCTATAGTGTCTCGATTGGTGCAACTTAGTTTGTGAGTGTAAATATTGAAGTGGTTGATGATCAG